>JAKNSH010430485.1:0-10881 GCA_027790015.1 Cymbopogon flexuosus
CGTACGTATCGCGGGAATAGGGAGGCGGCGCGCACGTAGAAAGACCGCGAGGAGGGGTTGATTTCGCGTATGTCAAGCCGATCGGCACTTGGCAAATATGGCAGTCCCCCCAAGGTTTTTGCCAAGTTAACGAAAATGCCAAGCCCAATTGCCAAACCGTTGGATAGGAGTTTTTGAGACTTTTTTGCAAATCCGTGAATGCCAAGCCCATATGCCAAACCGTTGGAGGTCACTGTGTTTGTAGATTTGTGATACTAGCGCACATTCAATCTATATTCCTAGTATGTAACTCCATATACATGTACTCTTATGATAATACAACACATGAATTGTACCTTTTGTGATAAATGTAAAGTTTTTTTTTTTAAAAAAAACCATAACTTGGACACATGATTTGTTAAATTTAGTCCTTGAAAATATCTTGTAGTTTGTGATGCCCTTGCTTATGAAAAATACTACCATGTTCCAAAAGATACAATTTACATAGGATCAAAGTCAAACTATCTTAAATTTAGCTAAATTATAGATAATAGTATTAATATGTATATCTTTAGATAACTTTACTATAAAATATATTAAATAATTAATCAAACGGTAACAGTTCGGCATTATAGGTGTCAGTATTTTTTTTAATAAACTTTACCAAACTTGCAATCATTTGATTTAGACTTGCATTTTTTGATAATAACGGCAGCAGAATGGTGGGCGTCATAGTTTTTACGTACCTTCCACCAATGTGAGCGTGCACGGTTTCAGTGTAGCAATGTCAGCGGCATCCTTCAGTGCACCATCACGCATCTACAAGGAAGCAAATTAAATAAGATGAATGATCACTGTATACATTTTTGGAAATCCCAGAGTACTTGTGACTCAGCTACCTTTTCACCTATATATATTGAACACCATAAATATGAGCATAATGCAGATATAGTAATACACGTTAGGTTGTAGAAAAAGTTCTATTTCTTGTCAAATTCCTTTTCTTTTTCTTTTTTTTGCCTCACCAACCCAAATTGACTTTTTGGCTGCTGCCTGCTGCCCATAATAACTAATTGGCATATACTACTAAATATATCTCAATCAATTTTTTTTAAGTTTGACTAGTTTATAGAAATTTTAGCAACATCTATCTCTAAGTATGTTTCTTATAAAAATAGATTCAACGGTCTATCTGATAATACTAATTATGTACCATAAATATAATATTTCCTTGTGTATATTTCAAATTTGAGTACTTTTGAAATTTCAGGAAGTGAAAGCAGGAATTAAAGAGGGATAGAGGAAGTGTACCTCATGTGTGAGGCAGTAGTTTGTGATGGCACACGTGGCAGTGTTGACGCAGAGCAGCCGCCTCACATCGATGATCCTGTCCGTTGAAATCCCCTGAACAAAGAAGGCAAACATGGAGCAAAGCTGTGAATACGACCAAGCAGGTTTTAGTGTAATATAAAACTATAACTTGCAGTTCATTATGTGATTTGCAAGTTTGGTTGCGTTATTGGTGTGTGTATGTGAATATGTGATGCAATTAAAGAGAACTCTATTCTCCCACTGTATATTTCAGGGGACAGAGATGAGAAAACTGCAGTGAGGATATAGAACAACTAGAATGGTGTGACAATGTCTCAGAAACCAAACCTTCAGAATGACATGAGACTGGTCCGGGAGGTTCACACTGATGTCAATGGCGACAGGGAGAACTAAAACAATCACAAGATGAAATTGAATTGGTAAGCTGGAAACGAAACAACGGTCTAGAGGAAACTAAGCCTGCAGTGAAGATGAAAAGCACTCACCTTTCTCATCTTTCTTCTTTTTCTCGCCCTTGCCCTTCCCGCGCTTGCTCTTAGGCGCCATGCACGCGCCCAACGGCGAGCGAGCAAGCTCAGCTCAAGCAGCCCAACTGCATGACAGCAACAAAGCCAAAACATAATTAAATTTCATGCTCTGAAGTCTGAACTGAAGGTTTGCTACACAAACAATTAGATATAGAATGGCCGTCAAGCACTTGGATTTAATACAAGAATAATACTGGTGCATGAGGCAGGCATGCAGCAAGATCTGATTCACTTTCACTAGATACACCTTGGATTATTTAACACGCTTCCTCTAACCTTTCTATCTTCAATCATCTGCTGAGAAAAATAATATGGAACAGCACACCGCCTTTCTATTTCTATCTTAGTATTTGAAGAAGAGTGGATTTAAAATGCAACCTTTAGTCGCATGCTTATTGATTAGCAAACATTATCATGACCGCCAAACAACCGAAAAGAAAAGGCACTCGCTTTCCTTTCCTTCTTCTATCCTAGTTATTAGTACCATATATGATGGAATCATAGTAACATGATGATGATATGATTGTTAGCAAAAGGCGGTGCTAGTACTGTAGTGCTAATATGTACTGTATTATGCATGTAACATGCGCTGAACCCATCACCACAGCACAAGGCACAAGCATGTTTTCAGACGGCTATTCAGAAGAAACATGCGTGTGGCACATGTTTTGCAGCAACTAGGAAGAGAGCGAGCGTCAAGAAATGGTTACAGCAGGGACTAGTCCCGGAAAAGCACGGTGAGGACAAATTAGGGAGCTGTCCTTGACGCGTGGGCATGCCATGTTCATGGTAAAAGTTAGCCCTGACAGAGAAACATACAGTCGTGTGTACATGTATCTGCCCGCCTCACGCCACGAATAGTGACCAGAAAAAATACCGATAAAATGGTGTCTGAAAAAAGAAGAGTAAGAAACAGTTTTGAAACTCTGACCCCGGCGGCCCCTACCAGCATACCACCAGATGAGATGACTGACTTTAGCTTGTGCTACACAAAAGTATATATATGAATGTAAACTGGAGCTGGAAGCAGGAGTAATTCAGAAAGTTAGTGCTGTTAATGGCAACTAAAAAGGGGGGGAAAAAAAGAAAATGATGAAGGGATAAGGTTTTCACGGAGCCTGTGGACCAAGAGAAAGTCTGTTTTTCTGGCACCAAATTTCTCACCAAGAGATAGCGCCTGCCGAGCAGAAGCAGATATTGCGAGGAACACAACAGGGTTGTGCCTCCTGCCCTCCTCATGATAATTTTACACCCACGCTAGCTAGTCATCGCTAGCAGAGGTGCTCATAATTCACTGTCCTCACACAAGCGGGGGCAGAGCAGATAGTATGCAACAATTAACAGTAGCACTGAAACGTTCAAGATATACATACACACTTGCTACCTACAGTAGTTCTGAATGGCAGGCATGCATGACAGGACGCACACACAGCATCATATATTCAGATTGCAAGCAATTCGCTGAGAGAGGAGCAGCAAAGCAGTGCTCCATGTTTCAGTGTTCATTGCTCAGAGTCATCATAGGTAGAACAGAAGCAGTTCAGAAAAGAGCAAAATGCGTGGCTGAGCATGAGCATGGATGCATGAGACGCCAGAGGAACAAGAGGAAGTCCAAGAATTTACCAGTGGGCTGGCGCCCAGCTGCTGCTGCCCTTCAGAACCCTGTGTGTGTTTGCTGGACGACCTCGCTCAAGGCTGAGCCAATTGTAGTTGTACGAGCGAGAGCACGGACACCGAACAGCAGACGTGTATGTTGTGTAGAACTGACGGGCACAGCTAGCTAGGCGGTGCTGCAGAAGGCTGCCATTATCGGGATAAGCTAGGGAGAGAGAAGGTTGTAGAGGGAACGAAAGAAAAGGATAGAGTAGAGTAGAGTTGCAGGGAGAGACTGGGGGAGGGAGGTGAGCAGCAGAGCAGAGGCAGAGGCGGAGGAAAGGAAAGAAGTGGCAAGGCAGCGAAGGAGAATGATAGCGAGCTAACGCCGCTGATAAGGGTGGATTGGTGGAGATTCAGATAGGGTCCTCATTGGCCGCTTCTGCACCTCATGCTCTCTCTCTCTCTCTCGCTCGCGCGCGGATTCACTCACGGGCCGGACGCGCGTGATGGGCCCCCAAATCCCCCCGGACGGGCCCATGCAAAGCCTCCTCCCTCCTCTCGGCTACATAAACTCATCACTCATCAGCTCCTCTCCGGCCTACAAGTCCATCCATGGCGACTGCTGCGTCCAGCTGCTGCTCTGCTCTTCTTCTTCGTCGTCGTCATCATCGTCTCTGCTTTCGCTGGCAGCTCGATCGATCTGTGGATCATTTCAGTGCAGTGCCGTGAGCTCCGGCCAACATCTCCTCGCTTTTCGAAGGTATTCACGTTGTCGGCGAGTTCAGGGGCGTCACTGTACATTAATGTGCATGTGGGGTGCAGTGATGGCCCTGGGGAGCATGAGCATCGCAGTCTCAGGGAGGTTTCCTCTTGCTGGATCTGGTGCTTGTGCTCAATCTAGGGAAGGGTCATGAACTGACGAGGTGGAGCTTGTGCTGCTGTTGGCTGCTTGAATTCTTTTGTCTAAAATTTAGCCACTAAATCTTTTCACTTTTCTACGAACTACACGTCACATCGGATGTTTGAATATTAATTTAGAGATTTAAATATAACGTAATGAGTAAATTGCACCGTGGATACTTAAACTTTTAGAAGTGTAATAAGTAGGTACTCAAACAAAAAAAGTAACATGTAGGTACTGGATCTACAATTTTACGTCTCCAACGGTACTCGCGTGGGCCACGGAAGCGCTCGCAGTGGACGTGGACAGGCCACGTTGGACATCTCACGCGTGCCTCTCGGTTTTTTGCGAAAACCCCCCGGTAAACCATCTCCTCCTCATTCTCACTCCCGTTGCCTGGGAGCTCTGTCTCGATCTCCCTCCCTCGCCGCCTGTATTCCTCCCTCCCTCGCCGCCCATCTGCCTCCCACCCTCGGCGCCCGTTCGCCACATTGAGAGGGTGAGGTCCGCGGGGGGATTTGCCCCGCCACATCCGGTGCGGTGAGGCGCGGTGCCGTCGGCGCGCCACCATGGCCAGCGAGCACCAGATTACGGTTAGTGCCGCCAAAACTACTCTCCTCTCAATGTAGTTCATGATTCTTGATCATTGTGGTGTCTTACTACTTCAATTTGATGTAGAGATAGGTATCTTATGGCAATGGTCTGAAATTTAGGGTTTTGTTCACTGTTTAGGGCCTGATGATGACGAGTTCTCTATAGAACTTCATCACGGTGGGTTTTTCTATGGGTCTTTTAAGGATCAGGTTTATCTGGATGAGAAGGTGGATTGGTTTGACAAATGCAAAGTGCAATACTGGTGTTTTAGTTCAATTTAAGATATCAGTGTGATGCTAGGTTATGGGATTGATAAGCTCACTGTTCTGTGGTTGTTGCCTGAGATGGTTGTGCCTGGTGGGCTGAGAATTGTAGATGCAGATGCAGAAACACTCATCATGAAGCAAGTTGCATACAAGGTTAACAATTTTGTACTCTACTTTGATATCAACAATTCATTTAAGGTATCTGACTGGGAACACAATGTGATCAATCCAAACATTAAACTCCCCAAAGTGGTGAGTCAAAGGAAGCCAGCTGCTGAAAGACCTGATGATTAGGGCAGCAACATCATTGATAGTGATGACAGTGCAAATGTGGATTTTGTGGATAGTGACAATGAAGTTGATAATGAGGATGATGATCTTTTCTGGGACAATGTTGATGATGGAGTGGTTGATGAGGGGCGGCTAAGGGCATTGTAGTAAGCAAAGGGTACAAGACAAATGCCCCATTTGGCAAAGAGAACATTGCAGAAGAAAGGCAATGGGATGAGATATCAACTGATGAGGATGAGTTGGAGTTACCTGATTCTGATGAAGAGGGTAAGGTTGGGGTTAACTTGTCATCATTCAGGCCAGAGGATGTTGAGAACCTAATATTCAAGATAGGAATGAAGTTTGCATCAATAGAACTTCTTAGAAAGGCTATTTCAAAATACAATATCCAAGAGAGGGTGGAGATAAAGATGCCATGGAATGACAAGAAAAGAATCAAAGCCCATTTTGTTTAATTTCCCATGGTTGTAGTTTGCTTCTTGGGACTCAAGGATGAGTTGTATCCTGGTGAAATCTTATGTTAGGGTTGACAAATGCTAGAAGAAGTAGGAGCTAAAAGAGGTGCACTGCAAAGTGGCTTGCTAACAAGTATTTAGATAGGTTTATGGCTGATGAGAAGATGAATCTTACCAATTTTGGGAAGACTGTTCAACTAGAGCTAAATCTGACCATATCTAGGATGAAGCTGTGTAGGGCAAGGAGGAAGGCATGGGTGATCATTTATGGGGATGAAGTGAAACAATTTAATGAGTTGAGGAATTATGGCCATGAACTTAGGAGGACAAATCCTGGCAGTATCTTCTTTCTAACATGTCTTTAGATGCATGCAAAAGAGGTTTCCTCATAGGTTGCAGGCTTGTTATCTGTCTAGATGGCTGCCACATCAAGACAAAGTATGGAGGGCAACTGCTAACTGCAATAGGTATAGACCCAAATGACTGCATTTTTCTTGTGGCCATAGCAGTGGTGGAGGTTGAGTGCCTAGCATCATGGAAGTGGTTCTTAGAGACCTTGAAACAGGACCTTGGCATAGACAACACAAATCCTTGGACCATCATGATAGATAAACAAAAAGGCCTTATCCCTGCTATTCAGCAAGTGTTTCCTGAGGCAGAGCATAGGTTCTGTGTTAGACATCTATACTATAACTTCTTAGGCCAATTCAGAGTGTGGAGGTATGCAAGAGCTAGTACAGTGGTGAGGTGGAACCAGGAGATGGACAAGATGAGACTGCTCAGCAGGGATGCCCATGCATGGTTATAAAAGATGCCACCAAACACATGGGTTAGGGCTTTCTTTAGTGAGCATCCAAAGTGTGATATACTCTTGAACAACACATGTGAAGTATTCAAGAATTACATAGTGGAAGCCAGAGAATTGCCTATTCTGAGCATGCTGCAAAAGATCAAGGTCCAGCTTATGAGTAGACACTACAACAAGCAGAAAGAGGTTGCTGAGAAATGGGGACACATGGTCATATGCTAAAAAAATTAGAAAGAAGCTAGCTAGGCATGCAGAGATGTCCAACACATGTTACCCAATACCTAGTGGAAGTGGAATTTTTGAGGTTCATGACAGAGAATGGAAATATGTTGTGGACATTGCAGCTAAGAATTGTGAATGTAGAAGATGGGACTTGATAGGCATACCATGTAGTCATGCAATTGCTTGCCAGAAGACTCTCCCACACTGCTACTCCATTGAAGCATTCCAGAATGCATACAGCTTCCAAAATTTTCCATGCAGTGAAAAGACCAATTGGCAAAATGTTGGAGGCACAGAAGTGAAGCCACCTAAATATGAGAAGAAACCAAGGAGGCCACCAAAGGCAAGGAGAAAAGCAACACATGAAGTTCAAGGTAGAAATGACCAAGGCTATCTAAACATGGAGTAACAATGCATTGCAGTCACTGTGGAGAACCTGACCATAATGTAAAAAGATGTGCAGCAAAGAAAGCTAGAGAACCACCTGTCCAGAAAAGAAAAAGGTCAGCTATTCAAGAAGAAAGGCATCACGAAGAATATTAGGTATGTGCAACCACATTGTCCCCCTTTATTTGTTACACATACCTATTTTTAGAATTTGTGTTTCAGGAGGTATATACTGTAGAAGTTGAAACAGAAGCAACCATGTCCCAAGTGGACAACCCTATGTTGTCTCAACTACTGGATGAGGTACCACAACTCCCTCTTTATCATCATTTGTGTTTGTACCCAGACAATTTACCTTACAAACTTGTCTGGAACATATTCAAGCCTCACAGACTATGAGACAACATCCAATCAGTCAACCTGTACCAGATTCAGCCTACATCATGGCCAATCTTCCACCAGCAAGGCAAATGCACATGACAACAGCTACCAAAGCAGGACGAACAGCAAGGACCAAGAAAGCAGTGAACCAAAAAAAGAAGACAGTCAAGGCCAAGAAAGGTCCAGCTGGACAGTAGGAAGGATTATGGACTATGTTGATGCACTTTTGTACATCATATATAGTTGGCTTTTGTGGAGCAAATACAATTGCCTTTTGTTCAGCAGCTGAAGTTTGCCTTCTTTTGTGTAGTGATCATATAGGTATAGGTCATATGCAGCTAGAATGATGTAGTGCACTAGTGGGTAGGATGTGCACTGCAAGCACCAAAACTGAGATGTAATGGATGCTATTTTAGTGACTTAATGTCACCAGGTCAATCTCTAATGTAATGGATGCTATTTTAGTGACTATATGTCACTAGATCAATCTAAATGTTTTAAGTGCTCTAAATTTGAAGTACTCTTGTTTTTAGTTGCCTGTGAATTAATCTTGTTTTTTCCTTACTTTGCCAAATGATGTTGTCAAAATTTTCTGTGAAAATTGCTATTTGAGTTCACTTTGTTCAGCTCAAATTGCTATCACCATGTACATTGAGTTCCAAAATCTGACAAAAATGTTCACTGAATGAAGACCAATGCATCACAATTCAATGTGCCAAACTGATTTGAATGAACAAAACACACTCCATTTCATTGAAACAGGTTCATTGCACCAAATTTGCATTACAATTCCTACTACTACTTCAGCATCATGCTGATGACACCAACCACAACAAACACAGAAACAATCACACAACACACAACTCCAATTTGACCTAGGTCTACAAGCTTCTTCAGCTTTGCATCCAAGCCAGCAATCCCACTCTTCAGTGCCTCCGCATCATGTTCTTCTCCCTACAATCCTCCAAGTTCATCATGGTTCACAACAACTTGTTGTTCATGTCCTCCATCTCTAGTGCCTCTAATCAGTCCCCTTGCAACATGCAAGCGCTCATACTTGTCTTGAAACAAGTACCACGGGCATGTTCCTGGCACTTGCGGATGCAAATTGTTCACCACATCACAAGGCAAGAACACCAACACTAAAGCAAAAATGGCACTAGGCACTTACATCTCTTTCATGAAATCAACATTTGAAGAAAATGGCCCCAGTGACCTTAGATCCAGGACCACAAACGAGCTCTAAGACCTCTGCACCACATACGGGGCAGGGCACAAGCGGCAGCCTAGTCTTCTTCCTATGGTCCGATGCCAGGCACTGGTAACCAGAGCTCCCAGTGCCGCTATGGCCGGACGACACTCGCATGACGACTTAGGGGAGGGTGCGGCGGCGAGCTTAGGGAGATGGATCCGGTGAGCTTGTGTGAGGCGGGGTCGGTGAGCTCAGGGGAGGCGGGGCCGACGACCGTCAGACTTGGGGGAGACAGTGTCGGGGCTGGCCGATTGAACAGAGGGAGGGCAAGGGGTATGAGGGGATGGAGCCAATTCCATGGGGGGTTTTAAGCAAAACGTCCAAGCCTTGGATCCAGCATGCCCTGTCCACGTCGGCTGTTGGCGCTTCTGTGGCCACGAGAGTTCCATTGGAGACCCAAAATAGTAGATCCAATACCTACATGTTATGTTTTTTTTGTTTGAGTACCCACTTGTTACACCTCTAAAATTTTAAGTACCCACGGTACAATTTACTCGAACATAATTATAAAAACTAACTACACATAATGAGACTATTTTGCGAGATAAATCTATTAACATAATTAGTCTATGATTTGACAATGTGGTGATAAATTAAAAGCACCGAGTTGCCATTTTTTCAAGGATTAAAATGTTTTTTCTTGCTACTTATGATGTCACTAGACCTAATGTATATGCATGTTAATAAATTCTCGAACACGCAGGAGAGCTGCGTATCATTGTATTAAGAAGAATAAAGGAGTGGATTTAGAAATCCCCCACACAACCACACACACTCTTTTACATCCAAAGGTGTATCTCTCTCATTTTTTCAAAACTTGACCCAAGACCAGTAGAGAGGAACTCAAGCATTGACTGGCTCTAGAGCAAGGAGATTGGATATTCCTCAAGCTGCGGCCAAACTCCACATGAGGAACTCCTCTTTTACTGAAACCAGAACACTACTCAGGCTTGGTTGAATCCCATTAAACACATAGCGGTTGCGATGATTCCAAATGGTCCAAGCACCTAGAATGATGATGGAATTGAGACCCCTTTTTCTGGTCATCAACTCTAGAATTTGTGCTTGCCCACCATGCATCGAAGGAGTTGCTGTTAGGTTGGGGGGAGAGGTCCTGCAGGCCAACCTTATGTAGAATGTTGTACCATACTTGCCTGGAGAAGGCACATGAGATCAGCAAATGAACAATAGGTGCTGGACTGCAAACCGTCTTGCTAAAAGAGGAATGCCCCACCCTAAATGTTGCCCCTTTGTGATCAAGCTGAGGATGCATGTTAATAAACACGGCTTACAATTATTTGAGAGTACCATAATGAAGCCCTAGTAGATAACAATTATGCAAAGTTTGCCCCTCTTGATAGATTATCTATCAAAAACCTATTCATGCACTTGTATATATACACCCACGTCTGGTGAAACGAAATGTTCTATAAATATACCTTTTGTCTTGTGCATTCCATTTTATCTTCATGTGTGTGATGCCTGCAAGCATCCAACCACCATCTTCATCTTCCATATGATGAATAATGGTCATCAACATGTCTGGCCAACCATGTGTAAGGTCTAGGATGGCTAGAGGGGGTGAATAGCCTATAAAAATTTCTACAAAACCACTAAGCAACTTTGATTAGTATAACAAACGGCGTAATGCAAGTTTTGCTTAGCCTACAAAGTGATGCAAGCCTCCTATCCACAATTCTAGTGAAGTATAGTCTCTAGTCCACACAAAGGCTATGCCACTACTTTCTACACTAGTGAACAAGCTAGAGAGCTACAACTACACAAGCTAAACAAGCTACACTAGAAAAGTAATGCAAAGGGGATAGGAATTGTTATACTACCGGTGAAGAGAAGATGTCGATGTAGCCAATCACCAAGATGATATACAAT
>JAKNSH010430632.1:0-11900 GCA_027790015.1 Cymbopogon flexuosus
TCACCTTGCTGCTGCTGAAGAGGAGCTCCTTGCCGCGATGGTTCCTCCACGAGACGACCTGACCGCCGTGCAGGCAGACCTGCGCCGACAACCGAACAACGCTCGCATCAGACCGAGAGAACGAACGTTATCTGCCTAGAATAGAAATGCCGAGCCGATCGCCAGTCGGGAAAAAACCCCGGAAGAACATAAGCAAATCACCCGGACGGAAGCCCCCCACGGGGACCGGATCACGACCTGGTCGGCGCCGTTCCAGTCCTTGGTCCAGCATCACAATGCACCGTGCCAGCTCGCGCCGCCGGGCGGGGGGGCGCCATGCCCCGCGCCGGGCCAAGATCCGGCGACCGAGGGGCCGCCCATGGGAGGGAGGGCGCCATGAAGCACGCCGGGCCAAGGAGCTCCCGCCGGCCGACCACCCTGTGCGAGAAGAGCGGAGAGAGGCGTCGATGAATCGATGTCTTCAGCCATGCCCATGCCCGGTCCATCTTCCTCCCTCCCGGCCTCGCGCTCCGGCGAGGGCTCAGCCATGGGGCGACGGCGGCGGCGCGGGTGGAGTCACGGGAGTCAGCGTGAGATCGGGTGGAGGAGTCACAGGGAGAGAGGATAGGGATCGGGTGGAGGCAGTGGCAGTTGCCGTAATTTCATCCAATGTCAAGGGCAGTGCGTTGGGTGGTGAGGGAGAGAGCCGGTGGAAGCCAGTATTTTTGGCTCCCTCATTTTCCATTGTTTTGTGAAGAAAAGGAAAAATAGCTTCACATGTGAAGCTGCTTTAAAAACAATTGTTTGGCAAAAAAATAGCTCCCAACAGCTTCATGAAGCTGTTCGGAGCCCTACCAAACAGGCCCATAGTATTATAGTATCAGATGTGTCAGATTTAGCTGTACACTGTATACACATCAAATATTTCTATATTAGATTAGACTTTTAGTATCCTGATTAGGATATGGATCACATATTGAATACTTAGATTCGGATATGGACTATTCTATTTAGTATCTGAACCCCTTCAGTTAGACTTTTTTCACCTGTGCTCGAGAGCTCTCAGATATAAGCCCCACCCTATCACTAGTGGCAAGCGGAAGGGGTCTGTACAAATTTACTTTGCAATCTAGCCATCATCTCTGCAGTTTCGAGCTCCATATCTAGTGGTCAGGTGCTTCTCCAGTTATTTTCCAGATCGTCTTCGATATTGATGCTGCTCACTATTGCTTGAATAAGATGTTTCATTGGTTTTCCATGTTCAGTGTGTAATTACACCCCTTTTGAAAAGTGCACTTTGTGCGTTTCCGAAATTTGTGATAGAGAATACATACATGCAGATTGCAGACAATTATGTTGACACATGTTTTGTTGAAACAGTTGACCATGTCCATGTTTGAGCTAATTAAAGCACTAAGTTTTCCCCACAGCCAATTTTTTTTTGTCATCGTGATTCTTCGTGATTGACATGTTTTCCAAAGCATTATCGATGCCTACAAATTGCATTTATGTGTGCTTCTCAAAGAGGTCTAGGTAAGCTCTCACATTTGCCTCCCCTTGTGGCTGTGCTCTTTTTCCTAGTCTTGCATGCTGAAACCCTCACCCTCCAGTCCTCCACCCCAATGGGTGGTGCAACCAGGCCTGGAGTATATTCCCTTGTCTGTTCCATTATCGACGGCAGGTGGTCGTAGGGTGTTGGAACTTGCCAGAGAGAGAACGCAAACGGCGCTGCCGGCAAGGTCACGGCCAGGAACACATACACACAACTCACACGAACAATCGTTTGCTCAAGTCAAGTAATCAGCAGTGGGTGCCCTCTTTGGCTGCCTAGGGGACTGAGGTTGACACAGATGCTTATATGGAGAGGAAAGATCCCCTGTTCTTTTTTCCCCAGTTGAAGGCACCTCCCCAGTTCAGTAATCTGAGTGCAAGAACCATGGCTCACTTCTATTATCACTATTACTACTGTCTTTTTTTAATGCTCTTTCCTGATGCTCTTGATGTCTTCATCTCTAGCCTACCCAACTTGCTTTTTCTTGTTTTTGTTGTTGTTGTTGTTGAGTGAATCTCTACAGGGCTGCAAAGGTCCATTTCTAATGTGTGATGGATTTGGATTAATTTTAATTTTTTTGTCAGTGGTGTGTACTTGCAACTTTTTGTACTCATCATTCATCAGACGTTAACGCAGCATTATTTTAGAAAAATGAATGTGATTAATAATATTTTTGCATGTTTGATTGATTCAATGTACAGTTGAAGCTTAAGGCATACAACCCATGCTACCTGGATGAGTTCATATTGTGGACGGAGAGCCGTGACATGGGGGGTGGCTTTCGGTGCATACACTTGCTAGGTGATATCTCTCTCAATTTCAATGCCTTAAAGGTGGATGGGGTCGTGCTCTCGTATTGGAATCTTCTGGAAGAGAACCCGCACCTTCAGTGGAAGATTGTTCGCTGGTGTAAGTCTCTGTATAGCATTCATTTAGCACTGCCCTGAGCAGTGTAAATCTTCTCCTGTGGAGAGCACATTTGCCAATCTTCTACTAAGTTGCCATCTCTTCTTCACAAATCTTGATTCCCACTGTTGAAACTTTTGCACAATTGCACATAAACTAACCATCAAAAGAATGTCATAAAGGGGCGGGCATTAGAAACCTGATAGGGATATATATTTGCAGCCTTTCAGAAATTGCTTGGCATGCATCAAGAAAGTTGGTAATGCCTTATAGTTGTTTCTTGTGTTTGCAGAAATGTTGTGCTGGAGCTGTGCATTGGTGGCCATCGCCCTTGATTTATAGCTGAAGAGATGAGGCTGTTTTCTGCTGCAGTACTGCTAGAATGAAGTTGTGTGTGCTCTGTGGTGACAATGCGCCGAGGTGCGTTTAGTTCAGTTGTCATTGGGTACTGCTGAGGGAGAGGAGGGGATCCCGCCTCCGGTGAACTATGCTGGAGTTGTTTGGCCGGAGGTGGTTTCCACTGACTGGTGTCTGACGCACCTTATTAAATTTAGTGTGCATGTTGGGCTTTGTTGCACATTTTGGATTTGCACAATTGCTTCCCCTAATTCGCGTGTGCTAACTGCTAAGGCACTTTGTTTCGATTGCCAAAAAAAAAAAGCACATTGTTTTGAAACCATGCCATGTATTTAAGCTGAGCTCACATGTGTCTAAATCTGTGAACTGTCCTCACCAATTTACCTTTTCAGGAGAGCTGGATCTTCCTAAATGACAATAGGCTGCGTTAGCAAAGATGACGACCATGTTTTTATTTGAGTTTGTCCAAAAATAAAAGTTGGAGGCTAATTTATTGGAGAAGAGCATGCATAAAATTGGATGGGGTCTGGCTAAGTTTTGATCTCTAAAAAGTGACTTTTCTTGATTGTTGTCAATATGCTGACATTGCTTGGCAACTAATTACTCGCTAATCTGTCGCCTTAAATGATCTGATCTGAGTGTCTTAATAGAAACCATAGAGCTTCGCATGGGCTGGAACTTTCGCTTTTGGCCCATGTCGAAATTTGGCCCGCAAGCAGCCCAAGAGCGCTGCCCACCTTTGCCCCGTTCGTTGCCGGCGTGGCCTCCTTTCATCGGCAATGAATTAAAGGCAGCCGCAGCGCTGCACGCCGCCCTTCCTCCCTCCGCGCCATGCTCGCGTATTGGAGTCTTCTGGAAGACAACCCGCACCTTGAGCGGAAGATGGTTCGCTGGTGTAAGTCTCCGTATAGCACTCATTTAGCACTGCCCTGAGCAGTGTAAATCTCCCTGTGGAGAGCACATTTGCCAATCTTCTACTAAGTTGCCATCTCTTTCACAAAATCTTTGATTTCCACTGTTGAAAATTTTGCACAATTGCCCTAATCTTTTATTATAACACATAAATTTCCTAAATCAAAATTTTCCTTGAAACATTGAATAATATGTAAAAAAAAACTATATTTACAAATAAAAACATTTGAAGATTGGTAAAACATACATCTCTCCATTTCAAATATAAGGTGTTTGATGCAGACTTTGGCTCTTAATTTCATTTGTAATATGTTGTTTATAGCAACAGATTTACAGATCCGTATCGACATAAGAAGTCATTTCTAAAGTACCATTTTTATATTAAAGACCTCAAATCATGGAAGTCTTTTTTTTTAAGAGCAAAAATTTATTACTCATTGGCCGCAGCTAAATCTCTCACCACTAGACCCTCTACAAAGAGAGGTACATCATCCAAAGTGACTTTAAAATTAGGACGTTTGAATCTTTCACACTTACTCCGTACGTATATATTATTAAAAGAAAAAAAACAAACGGAGTTTATCCTTTCTTTTCTTTCCTTTTTTTTTTTCTTCTTATTATTACTGGATCCTCTATGGGCCGACCATTTGGGCCCTTCGAATATGGAGCCCCACAAGACACGCGTTCTGATAAAATCGCATGCATGAAGGGTGCGGGTTTGGGGAGAGAGGGCCAAACCTCTTGGATTGATTAGCGTGCCAAATCCAATCCACGATGTCGCCGCCGGCTGCGGCTTGTCCCTTCAGCGATTGCTGCCTCTGGATCGGTAACCTGTGCTCGCCGCTGATCCCGCGCGTCGACCCCGGCCGGGAGTACGCCTTCTTCCCTTCCGACGCAGACGACAGCCCCGCGTGGTCGGTTCTGGTCGGCATCGTGGCAACCTCAGGGGGCGACCGCTCGCTACGCCTCCATCGGTTCCGCGTCGCGAGCTCCGGCCGCGTCATCGGCGCCGGCCTGGAGATCTTGGGCGACGGCTACTACAAACCCAAGACTCCTACGTCACACATCCGCGCCGCCACCGCCGTGGAGAGCTCCGACTCCGACGGCCGCCACCTCTCGCTGTGCTTCTTCTCCCGGGAAGCTGACTTCTCCGACCCCAAAGACTACAAACTCGCCCCTCCCATCCCCCTGCAGCTGCAAATGGACCTCGCCGCCGCCGACGACAAGCTTAAGGGCATCACTGTGTCACGTCTGCCGGACCTGCCGCCAGAAGTAGGGCCCCTCATGCCGACCTGCCCGGTCTCGGCCGCCGGCGACCTCTGGGCACCGTACCTCACTGGGGTTTATGGCACATCCAGCCTCGTGATGCAACGCTTTGACAAGGATGCTGCCAAGTGGGTGCAGGTCAAGACCCTCGCGTTGGAACGGCCCCCAATGGGCGCTGACATGTTCAGCGATGGCATCCCTGTCCTCCAGGGGCATGTGGTGATTGGTGACATAATCCTATTATCGCTCTGGCCATTTCACCTCTTCTACACGTTCAATTGCTCTACCCGTTCCTGGGCCGTGGTTGACACCTCCGAGGATTCCTTGGAACGTGGGATGTACGCTCCAATCCGTGAACGTGGTGTGTACGTGGAGGAAGATGACACGATCTACTTCCTCTATGATGCTGTTGTATGTGCCTACAAGCTGCGCAAGGACCAGGATCGGTATCAGATGCCGCCAAATACCACAGTTGGCCGTGTTTGTCCTTTCAACCACGAAGGGTATGGATTCCTCTCATATCTTGGTGATGGGGTCATGTGCTCTGTCTGGATCAGTGTGAAGCTCCCTTGCAATTGTGATGCTAAACATGTGCTAATCACCACATTTCGAGTCAAGGGAGATGGCGGTGACCACTTCGTCCCCAAACGTGTGAAAGTCTTGCATTCCACCTGCCGCCGGTTAGACATGGCGCCGAGCAAGTCTGTTGAATCCTACCTTGAGTTCAGCTTCCTACAGTAAGTGCATCTTTTTCTTTCCCCTGCATATTAATCTTTTGGACCGCTAGTGCAATTCCCTTTCTTGCTCATTCATGTCTTGTGTCTTCTGTTTCATATTTGCATCACATCCTAAATATAGAGCTGTAACAGTTTGGTGCTTCATTGGATCCTACATGTCATTTTAGGATTCTTGCCGGTCAAGCTTTTTTCTTTAATTCTGTAGTACGTCAATATGTTTGTTTGTTGTACATCAATATGTAAAGAATTAGATAGGTTCATTGGGTCATTTTGATGTCGGTAGATCCATCATTAAAAATTCTTTCAGGTATCATATTTTGTGGAAATTGTCGGGCAATATTTCCACTCTATAAGTTCGTGCTCATGTCCTAAACAGGGTACAAAGTTATATTTGTGATCAGACATCAGAGGAGTACCCAAAAGTTCTTTAACTGAAATACTTTCAGTTTTGTAGGAACTCTTTTTTTTTTCACCACAAGCCACAAATTCTTATAAAAATTATTTTTGCATATGAACTAGGGAGTACAAGGAGTTCAATCACGAGAACACAACACATGCAAAAAGGAGGAGAGGTGATGTAATGGAATCCTCAATGCTGCTGGAGGACATGGAAGTTCCAGCCAGCTTCAATGCGGTCAAGTCCTCCAATATGCTTGCTTGTTGCAGGTTTGCAATCTTACTGTCTAAAAATAAACTTTATTCAGCAATACATGTTCCAATTCGACTTCATTTTTAAGGTTTCTTGTGATTTTGCTGTTTAAATGCCACTTTTTTATTTTATTATTTTACAATCCTTGCAGAGAGGTTTTGAATAAAATGCCATTGTCATGCACTGTTTTGCTTGAGAGGTCTGCTATCCGGACGAACAAAACTTTATATATTATTTGCCAAGTTGCTTCTCATTCAACTGTGTATAAGATTAATATCCTGGATGGAAGATTGATGTGTCATGACAAGACTCTCAAACCACATTGCATTCTGGAGACATCTATGTGCGACATTAAGGATGTTATCATGGATCGGCTTATTAAAAAATCATGGCATTTTGTTTGTGGCAGCAAATCCATATTTTCTGCCCCATCTGTTGAAAATAAAGTTTATTCATGTTCTTTGGATCAGGGAAGTATCAATCACATTGATTCAACAAGGCGTGTTGGTGTTAAATTCAGCCTTGTTGTTCTTGTTGGTATCAAGATTGTTGCTCTAAGTGGTACTCTCCAAGATGTCTATCACTTGTCTCAAGGCAAAGACAAATGGATGTGCCACAAGACATCTGGGCCTCCTGATCTAGATAAGGAGTTCTGTTTGTCTGGATATGTAGTGTTGAGTTCGTCTACCTTTATGGTTTCTGATGCCAAGGAAAATCGCTGCTTGCTGCATGACATAGTTAATGGCAAATGGACCATTGTCAAGCCTCTCAAGCCAAGCGGTTGGCCTGTAAGGGCTTTCCTAAGTGGAAGATGTGTATTTGCGAAGGGTTTTATTTACACTTGCTCAGATTGGGGTCTTGCTGCATTTGAGTTAGTTGAACAAGGTGGTTCTTATTACTTTGGCGAGCTGGTATATTTGCAGTTTTCATGGAACTATTGGGACCGCCCGAGAATGTGCTTGGAGTATGTTGGTGAAGACACAAGCTCTGGTGCCATTATGTTTTGCGTGGCGAAAGGTGATTATTTCTTGCTCCTTTGTACCTAACTCTGAATCCTTGAAAATGCATATCTAATATTATTTTCTGTTCAACTCTTGCTAGATGATCAAATTCGTCAGCCTGGTTATCAAGAAAATGAGATACCTGTACGTATCACTACTGTCCAGGTGAAGACTGAAGAAATGGCTGATGGTAAGCTGAAACCAAAGTCAATTGGCCATGTGGACATTGGCACTAGTTTTGTTCAGGGGATTGGAGGGCCAGTTTGGACCCGAGATTGCTTTGCGGCTGCTGATACGTGCTGAAAATCATGTTGTATTGTCAGTCTAGAAGTTACCATGCATCACGAAACTTGTCTGAGATGCAGTCAACAGGCATGTCGTGGTTGTTGAATGTGGACCCTCAACTATGACCCTGACAATATGTGACTTGTAAAAATTGTCTGTTTTGTTTCTGTTCGTGTGCGAATGCGATCACACGATCCTTTGGCTTGGTCACACATTTGGCGCGCGGCGAGGTGGAGCATCGAGGCCTGCCCATGTCAACGAGACGACCCTGTGCAATGGCGCCTCCGGAACGGTAAACCAAAGGAAGATGTTGATCTTGAGTAGTTGAGTGGTGTCCATGGCTTCCAATTCCAAATTAGCTTGTGACCCGCAAACGCCTTTGTGAATCTGAATTCTGATCCTTGGTGGAGCATGTGCGGCAGGCGGACAGGACTCTGGTGAATTTGCCGTCCGGGGTCCAATGATGCCAAATTCGATCGGTCCCGCCTCCCACGCGCGCTCCCGCCCTAAAACTGACTCCCACCCGTTTGATGCGAACTCCAGGGCACATGGCAATTGGCATGAAGTGTTTATTATTGTCCATCTTACCAGCATCGGCCTTGGGCGTGGGTGGCTGCAGGTCTCAGTCTCAGAGGCATGTTGCATGCGAGCGCGCTCCGCGGCTCTTCTCAAATCCGACTGAACTGAAACCAGCGAAGGCGAAGGCGCGAAGCAGTGATTTGGGGCCTACTCCAGGGCATATGACTCGTCGCCTAGGAGGATTGGGCTCCGCTCAGAAATTATTTATGTACATGCTTTTGCACTACACTCTGCTACACATGTACCTGCTCACACTCCCCACTGAAAATGATCTTAAGTATGCGGACACACTACTATAGACAGTAATTTATGTGTATATGATGGCCAGCTAGACTTGCTATTTTTTCCAAGTTTTCATAGAAAGATTTTTTCACAAATTCACAAAATACCTCCATCTTTGATATCCTGGAAGATCACTATACCAGCTCAAATCATTACTAGGAGGGGACTCTTGTTTCATCCAAATACTACTTTAATTGTATACAAAGGTGCATGGGCTTATAAATATAACGAGGACGATTGTTGTGTCTGGAAGTCATACGTTCTTATTTGATCTTTAATTTATATATATCCTACCGGAAACAGTGGCAAAACCCAGAATACACTCGGCAAACGCTTTGCCGAGCACCATACTCGGTAAAGGGCACTCGACAAAAAATACGTCGGCAAAGAGCTTATCAATTCAAAATACCTCCATCTTTGATATTCAAATAAAAAACTTATCAATTAAAAAGTTTCATAAATTTTTGAGATGTACAATTTTCATTTAGTGAGATTCTCCATCCGAGATCGTTTACAAAATTTGAATTTCAAGTTTTTTAAATTCAGACATAATTTTGCATGATAAGATGATTTCAAATGCAAAAATTCCGAACTACAAAGTTCCATTACTTTTCGAGATCTACAAAATTTATTTTGCTTATTTTTTTCATTCGAGGTTGCTTGAAAATTTTGAATTTTAAATTTTTCAAATTCAGACGTAGTTTTGCATGCCAAGATGAATTCAAAAGAAAAACTTGCCTGCTATAAAATTTTATAACTTATTAAGATCTACGAAGTTTATTTTAGTTGTTTGATCATATACTCATCCGACACGGTGGTTCAAACATTATTCACAAATCTTATATATCTCTCTTGTAGTAACAAATTTAGTTTCACTTTGTTACATGAAGAAATCACCAAAACAAACATTGTACATTGATGAGTTATACAATTTACTACTTCAAAATGTAAAAGGAAATTTTCTTTGTCTAGTGAAAAAAAAACACTCAGCAAAGAGTCTTCGTCAGGTGCCGAGTGTTTTTTTGGAGTGTTTTTTATTTGGCACTCTGCAAAGAGCTTCTTTGCCGAGTGGCCGAAAAAACACTCGGCAAACAACTTGGCACTCAACAAAGAAACAGATTTGATAGTATATATTGTATTCACCATTGATTCTTCACAGTATCTTTATTGATCCACGATGTATTGCAATTCAGCCTTAGCCTTAATGGCGAACATACATAGGTGGGCAACAGCCACGTATCGCATGGCTTTTCTTTCGCACGAGAGCTAAGGAGGCACAAAATTCAGGTGGAGACAGAAATCGAGCATAGCAGCAACCAAGGAGTGTCATGCCCTTCTTCCGATTTCGATATCCTGTATTCTCCTAGGTCATGTAATTGAATTCTCGATATGTTGGCCCAACAGATCTCAGGTAGCAGTATGTTGCTTGTGTGGCATGAGGTGCCAATTTGTGTAGCTAACATATAGAAAAGGCATTTGCAGGAACGAAAGCCAGTTGCTATAGGGGTGGCTGGAGCTGGAGCCGCACCTACCGTGGGCTTCTCAGGTCCCAGCTGAGCAACTGCACCTATAAATGGAACAACCGCCCTTGGTATAGCCAGCCGCCCCTACAAAATGCCCCACGCATATTTAGCAGCCACCACCTCCTTTCTCCTAGGAACACTCTCCTCAAGCCGTAAAAGAAAAGTTGAAAGGACTTGGGGCTCCTCTAAAAATTGCTCTACTAAGAGGGGAGGTTTTGATCTCAAATACTTTGGTGGAGAGGTTGCAGAAGGTAAGAAAATGCTATTCTGAGCTTTTAATTGAAGTTTTTAATGGTTGGTTAGCGAGTAATTTGAATTTTGCTTTTTGCTCTCCTCCATGGTGCTTGAGCTTTGTATGTAGCAAATTAGACCCTAGTTTTGAAGCTATCAGTGTAAATTAGTTAGAGAAATGAGCTTACACCCTTTATTATTGATCTTGCTTAATTTTAATGGAGAGTACACCTTGGTTTCATGTATGTTTCATGTACATATAGATCTAGGTTTTAAAAAAAACAATTTTGTACTTTGTGTTTCATGAAAATAGAATGGGGTCGGCATGAAATGTAGTGGGTAAAATAATTTTTTTTTTGTAATTGTTATCTTTGAAATATGGTATTTTTAACATTTAATATATATTTTTAGATATTTATGCATTAATAAACAATTAATTAATTATCTTGAGTATATACAATTATTATTATTAATTTAATTCCTTTAATGTATTTTCTTTGATTGTTTTATTTTTCAGATATCAGTACAGGAAGGCAGGTTTCGTAGAGAGTTGGACAAATTTATTAAAGCCGCAAAGAAGCATGCAGTGATATTGACAGAAAATAAGGATATAATTATTTTTCTCTATGAAGATTGCAAGACCCTTGTGGTATTTCTAGATGTATCTACCATCACATCACATCTGATTATGCGAGGATTTATTCTAGACTACATATTGTGGATTCATCATGGTGAAACAATTGATGTTGCTGACGGCGATGATGACCAAGACAACGATGAAACCCTAGAACACCTATCCTAATACTCAAACAAGATTGCTAAAGAAATGGATCGTGACCTTGGCAATGAACAATTTGGTCGTGATGCCAGTGGTTGAGACGGTAACAACAACAATAGGTGTTGAGAGTGATGGCAGAGCTCGTGAGGTGGATGCAGATGACTTTAACAACTTGGAGGATATGCTTTGGGCCATTGAACCCAAAATATTACTTAAGAGCAAAAATGATATAGAAAATCTAGAAAGGGAGAAAAAAAGCATCAATTCATGTTTGGGGTGTGTCTTGATCTAAATGAGATAGCCTTCTCGAAGGGGGTTTGGGTACCAGACGTAGACTCGTAGTCCTTTTCTTTTTTTTCTAGTCTATGCTTTCTTTGGATTTGAGGTGAGAGAATTACCAATGTTTCTTGATCTGCGTATATGATATATGAGAACCAACTATTTCTTTGTTTGGATTTTGTGAGATATAAAAATTGTTGTGGACTTGCGTCGAAGGGATCCCTGGGGGGTGGGGATGGGAAGAAAAAACTCCCAAAGACGGTTGATGTTGATGGGATGCGACGGGGAGTTAGAATTGTTCGTTGGCCTTTTATTTTTTATAATATGCTTAGAAAAACAATTTTGATTTTCCTTTCTGTTGTCATTTGATTGTTGTTTTTTGTTTTAGGTTCATTGCTTTTCTGGAGCCTCAAGGAACTGAGGGAGAGAAAAGAAATGACTGACCTAAATGATACGACGATTATGGTGAGTGATTGCTGGCTACATGCTCGTTTCTTATTTGATTGAATATTTCAGTATTTCCTCCTTTTTATTCTATCTATTTGAAGGTATAGTTTAGAAATAGTTTTTTTATATACTTTTTT
>JAKNSH010430728.1:0-13693 GCA_027790015.1 Cymbopogon flexuosus
CAAAAAAGAATTATACGTATTCAATGTGAGATGTGTGGGTTTTGGACATCCGACCTCACAACTTGCTCGGAACTTTCTTAATTTTTTATCACAGCCTCCACATGTGATGACAACACAACTCGTCAAATTTTGTCAATTGCGGGCTTCGTTTGGATTTTATATAATTTAAAAACACTTTCCGCGCACGTAACTCGTCATGTTACGACACCAACATGGTCGTAATTTCATGTGAGGCCCTGGATACGGCCTCAACATACTCCGAACACTATGAATACCCTTTTTCGAATCAACAAATTCCATTATTTCATGTACCTGCAGTTCAAATTTAGAGTTGGCGGAAAAATTCAAAGAAACAAAAATAATTAACCAAATATAGCAAAAAAACTCAAAATTGTCACAACTTTTGAACTTAGGATGTATTTGTTGTAGAAAGGCACCAGAAAAAAAATGGGAACAAAAAAAATAAAAAAAAAATCATTCTTTGCCGACGGCCGGGCCACGTGGCCATCGGCAAAGGCCGTTGCCCTGGCCGGCTGTGAGGCCGCCACGTGGCCGGCCTTTGCCGACAGCCAGGGCCGTCGGCAAAGTCTACACCTTTGCCGATGGCCTGACGGCTAGGCTGTCGGCAAAGGGGACGGCGTCGGCTGCCGTTCGGGCTGGGACCCCTTTGCCGACAGCCTGACTTTGCCGAGAGCCTGGCCGTCGGCAAAGAGGCACTTTGCCGACGGCTTTTTTTTTGCCGGCGGCCCGGCTGTCGGCAAAGGCGGCCTTTGCCGACGGCCCGGCCATTCTTTGCCGATGGCTTGAGATGGCCGTCGGCAAAGAGCCCCTTTGCCGACGGTTTATTCCTTGGCCGTCGGCAAAATGAAAAACCGTCGGCATAGATCATTTCTCCGGTAGTAATATTGGTAACGTATTTGCCTTTTGAAATCTTATTTCCACAGCTAGAAGCACTTGTGCATAGACCTTCAAGCAATGCCACCTCTATAAACCGTGTTTGACTATCTCTAGGGAACCTTTTTTTTGTAGTAGTATACATATAAGTACAACTCAGGGTTTGAGCTAAGGCACACTCAAGAAATACCCTCTCCATTTCAAATTATAATACATTTTGGGTTTTTTGATACATTGCTTTTACTATGATTTATTACATATATACATTATGTCTAAATGCATCAATGTATATAAAAGAAGACAAACATTTTATAATACATTGATGACATTGATGCATTTTATAAAATACATGGATATACCAAAACATTTTCAATGAGAGAGTATTAATAATGACATGGATGTAAACTTACACGTAACACTTTGGATGCTATGTACGCGTGAAAAATATGTAGCTATTAGCGCCACAGCGTGTATGGTCGCACGTACCAGATGTTCTCGATTACTGTGTGGGCCCTCAGCTCGAACACCTATCATATGCACATCCAAATAAGGCACCCACCTAACGTGTTCAACAACCCTTATCGCGGACAGTAACGATGCGTACTTTGTTCACGCATAATTTCAGGGAGAAATAAGAAGAAAAAGCTAGCGTGGACCGTGGAGAAACGAAGGTGTGTTGGCGAGTTGCTAGCATATGAATCCGTTCAAGATCGAGCTGAGGCAGCAATACACCTTGGCGCTGGCGCCTGCTGTCCACATCCTAGTTTGTTAGCGCTGGGCTGGGCGTTGGTTGGTCCATCCGTGCATGCGTTGATCTCGCGCGCGGTCTTCGCAAAACCCCAAACTGCTTTTGGTAGATCCGTGCTGTCAGCACGGTCTGACCGTTATGAAAATGGAAACTTGGATCGAAAAGCAAGCGGAATATATATATATTTTTTTGGTTGTTTGGAGAACGGTTTTGCACCAACTCCTTCCTGCCCATACATATGTGCTCACCCTGTTGTTGGATGTGTCGTCAGATTTCAGCAAAATACAGAAACTGAAGTTACGTCCCATGCATGCATGCCAGTAGTATAATGAGAGTTCGATTTTGCTAGTTTAATCTTCTTCCCCAAAATCACTCCTTGTTGGGCTCATTTCAGTAGATGAATGAATTAATTCTTGGTCTTTGTTAAATTTCATACTTTAATAACACGCGATTATTTTTTCTTTGAAACGGTGCGATTAATTTATATATATCCAGTTGTAAGCGGAGGAAGATCACAGTTGTAAGCGGAGGAAGATCAGTCGCTATTGTGCACTCAAAGTCAATTAAATAACAGCTGTATATAGTTTCTTCGATACCCTTAACCATGCTAATGAGTGGGAATAATTAGGGGAAGTGTTGCTACCAAGCTTAATTTATTTTAAAAGGTTGGCGTCCAAAACACCAAATGAGTTTCTTTTTCTCTAGAGAAAAATCCAGCTTCCTTTGAAACGGTATGATATATCGTATACTGATCGAAAAAACATTTTGAACCTAAAACTCGGCTTCTCATCCGTACTTGTCTTTATTTTTCTTATATAAGGACCCAGCTGGAGCCCAACTTTTGTGATTTTTTTTTTGTTTGACGATTAATTCTTTATGGTGGGGGCAGCTAGTCGACTACGGAAAGGTCTGTGGAATTTAAAATTTAGAAAAATTAATATATTATAATATCAAATTCAAAGTATATATACGTACATAATCATTCTCTGCTGGCACAAAATCACAGCCAGTAATTCTGGGCTCAGTTTCTTGTTGATCTCCAGTGCTACATTTGTACATATCTTTTCAAAATAAAAATCTTTTTCCCGCACGCTACAATTTGAAGCCGCGCGCTAGCTGTTGATGTGTGTCCGACGATTGTGACAAACACACACGGGTGCCTCTCCTCTCCCCTTTCAAAAAGAATGAAAGAAACTAAAGTTCCCTCGAGGTTTCGATAACCATAGACTAATACAAAATCAAGTACATAGTTTACAAATGGCGCCGACAGGTCACGAGTCTTCACGAGAGATTTATTACATTTAATTTATATTTATATATATATATATATATGTCGAGATAGATTATACAGCCCAACTACTACCATGATCGAGTTGATGTATCATGCATCCTTAGTTTAGCTGTCTTTGCGCCAGTGGCATATCTGCTTTATTCCCCTACTTGTTCAATAAACAAACTGCTGACATTTTATTATTGTTCAGCAATCTTATCTACACGCACAAAGACTTGAGCTAGCTTTACCTGTCTGGAGCACATGCATACATGCTCGCATGCCTGCAGAGAGGATGTACCATGTGAAACTATATGCATATGTCGTTTGGTGCGATTTGGTATCTCATATCGTCGATCAATTTGAGCAAAAATATTGGTGGTTTAATTTGAGCCCGGCAGGGACCATATCATGCATACGGTTCCATGGACAACAACTACAGTCTACACATCTACATGGAGGACGATGCCGGTTTGGTTATTTTTTTTAAAAAAAATAAATTGGCCGGTTAAAAATTCCATATTATTATGAACGACGACTGTAGCTTTATTAGCTAGCTCCAAGGTGTGCTGTATATGATTTGCACGATCGATGTGTGATGAACTGGCGCACATGCAAGCACAAGAACTAGTGCGTCGTCGTCGCTGACCCTTGGATCGCATGCGTGCAGTGGTGCTTTGAATCATGACGTTTCGCTCAATGAGGGGATGCGGCGCAACTACCCCTGTGTCGTTCGTATATACGTGTATATGCGTACGCGTACATGCGTACGACACTTTCCACACGGTTGTTGATACGGAATATATACCTAGAGTTAATACTGTAGTCACAATCATTTCTATAGACAGACCGAGAATAAGCGGGACAGGAAGCTGTATATGTATATGACGTTCCATCATGCACGTTGTTAAGGAGTAATTCATGCATGCATTAAGAACAAAAAAAAAAAACACAAACAGAGAAAACTAGCCAGATGTGTTTGCTTGTGGATCGAGCAATTTACGCGCCGTCGAACATGATATCGTCGTCATGCATGCATATATTTGAGAGAAAGTTCTGATGAACAGTCAAACTAAAACTATATTATTATATACATATACATGTACAGTTGCGTGTGGAAGTTTGCACGTAACGCACGCCGCAACTAACTGCACAGGCACTACTCCACGATGGAACGAGTTTCTCATTTGTATATCTCTCCACGGTTAACTACTCGATTGTTCCACTGCACGCACGCGCGGTCAATGCAATGCAATGCAATGCAATGGTGAGCTTGCAAGCTCGGTTTGCGCGGTTGGTGCCCGACCCTATTCGCCCAATCAATGGATCGAAAATGATCCATCACTTGCTAACTACTTTATTAGTTTTCATCATGATCATCATGCACATTGTCATACTAGCTAGACACGGGAAAAGTCACCCGGACAGCGGCTTGAACTGCAAGCACGGGATCATATCGATCGGTCGGTTGATCATCACACGCGATCAATTTCCAATTCGCGAGCAAGGAAAACGAATGACGAAGCAGCTGCCCTGTGCCCGTCGATCGATCATACCGATCCGCGTGCGTGTATACATGTTCTTTTTTGAAATGTGGGTGATTTATTTACTTTTCCTTTTCAAAAGAGAAACGTGAGAAGTCAGTGTCGTCGTCGCCATCTTTGGATCCCTCGCGCTCCCAATTAAATTGGGTTTGGATGCCCTCGCCGACAGTCTTGTGGTTACTTTCGTGTTTTCTTTTTGTGCATGATGAATCTGACGGTTTAACGGCCGGCGATCATATCAGTTGTTGAGCTCAAACGAGACGAGTTCCATCGATCTGGACAAACCCAGAAACAGGCCACGTACGTAGCTTGGACATTTATTCTGCTTCTAATTTGAATCTTCTTGTCTCCGCATCCTTCCGATTCCAAGTGTTGTTTGTTTAGTTCGAGTTCTGACAACTTTTGTTTCCTTTCCTTAAAAAAAAAAAAAAAAAAAAAAACATGTGATGCTAACACAACACATGCACATGGAAGTATTCGGTTTGTTGTTATTCAGACGGACTGACTGCATGCAGGTGGCAGAGAGTGCATCATGGTGGGTTCCCGGCGACGGCTAAGTGGCGGCTGCTATCTACGATCATCGCGGCTTCTTGTCGTATGGGTTTGACGCTTGATAGTGTAACCATAAATTGAGCATTGCCATAGCACATAGGGGCCGGCTAATCAGGTAGCTCATGACTCATGAGCTAGTTGCTAGAGTGCTAGGGAAGCTTCTTCTTCGAAAAGTTCTTTTTTTTTTAAAAAAAAAAACCCCGAAGTGCAACGTTTGCTGGGTAGATGCATGCATGAAAGCTCTAGTTTCATTCTGAGCACGCTCACTGAATGGTATTTAAAAAAAAAAACTCTTTATTAGACCGTGTTTGCTTCCTTAAGACTAAAGACACTGGAGCGACTAGATTTTAGTCTCATTTAGTCCCTAAATTATTAAACATGAGGACTAAAAAAGAGACTACTTCTAGTGTCTAGTCCAATAGTCTCGTGAGACCAGTGGTCCAAATAGTTTCTAGTCTCTAGTCCCAACTAACTAAATAGGCTATTTATACCGAAAATGGTGACAAGATAGGGTTCTCATATTTATTTTGAAGTTTGGCTGATTCATCAATCGACTGACAAATCATCAGACACAATTAAAAAAACATCATCAGGGATGGAAGCTAGTAATTACCGCCTTGCATTCGATGCATCTATAACCTAAACCTGCCAAAATATGAGCTGCCCTATTACCAGCTCAACCCATGAACTTACAAACAAATTCATTGAAATTTAAACTAGAATTTGTAATTGTTCTGTTTTTATTACAAACGTTCTCAATAGCTATTGACGGGTACTTTGCATATCTGGTTGTCCACTGGAATTTGTAAAAACTCTTCCGTTAGAGAAAACCTGTTGAAGAACAAATATTTTAGCTTTAATTATTTATTAAAGAGAAAAATAGTGTATTCAATAAAACAAAAATGTTTTTACTTCATGAGAAAAATATGTTAGTCTATACAAGGAAAATTTTATGGATATGGAAAATCTGAGACTCTGAGTCACCTTATTACAGAATGAAGATAGATTTTTTTATGTCGGCCAACCATGCAAGTAACGAAAAACCTAGTCCTGCTTGCCTACTCTTTTCGTAAACTTGCCTACAACGATTATTAAATTCAAGAACAAAAAATATTTTAAATAAAATTCCAAATTAGCCTTTTTAGCAAAAATTCCAAATTAGCTAATGTGTGCCTGATGGGCCAAGCTTTCTTTATAAACTTTTGGATCGGCCCGCCTGGATAATATGACTCAAGCGGACCGCTGATGGGCTGAATTTGACCGGCCGTTCCAGTTTCCAACCGAGATTCCATCTATCTATTCCCTTTAGGGAAAAGTCAATTTTTACGAAAGTCTACTTTTAGTCCCTCAATTTTAAAACCGGACAAAACACGTCCCTTAACTTTTGAATCCATGCAGATTTGGTCCCTCGGCGGTTTTAGACGGCGATTCTGCTACAGTGACGGAGGGTTTGCTACAGTAACCATGGTTTTGTTTTTTTCCTTTTTTATTTATTTCGGCTGAATCTTTGAAAAATCATAGTAATTTATAGAAAAATCATAAAATAGAAAATCTAATTTTGTTGGACTCCATATGAGTATATCTACACACTGAATATATAATATGATATGCTTTAGTACAAATTTTTGCTATAAAGATTTTTTTATTATTTATGCTGTTTGAATCTTTATTGCAAAAACTTTGTATTAAAGCATACTATATTATATAATCACTGTGTAGATATACTCATGTGGAGTCCAACAAAATTAGATTTTCTATTTTATGATTTTTGTACGATTTACTATGATTTTTTTAAAGATTCATCCAAAGTAAATAAAAAAGAGAAAAAACAAAACCATGGTTACTGTAGCAAAACCTCTGTCACTGTAGCGAAACCGCCGTCTAAAACCACCGAGGGACCAAATCTGCACGGATTCAAAAGTTGAGGGACGTGTTTTGTCTGGTTTTGGAGTTGAGGGACCAAAATAGACTTTTACGAAAGTTCAGGGATCAAAAGTAGTAGACTTTTTCTATCTTCGGCTCCGATCAGGATGGAGCGCAGTCTCCTTCCGACCACCCCTCATCGTAGGAAGCAGGCCCGTTGTCCGTGGAAGCGTGCGCGCCTACACGGCTATAGATGCAGGTACGGTACCAACGTATGAGATTCGATCAGCCGTGCAATCCGTCACCGTCAGCTGTGTCAGGTGAGTTAAATAGGAGTACGGTGAGTTAAATAGGAGTACGTACGTAAGTTTTCTTTGTTTCTTCTTTCCTTTTCTATTTTCTATTTTTATTTTTTTTATTTTCATTTTATTTTTCTATTCTCTACTACGTTTTATTATTGCTTTATTTTTATTTTTATTTATTTTTGTTGTTTCTTTATTGATTTTCAGTTTTCTACTCTTTTATGTTTCTTTTCGTAGTTTTATTTATGACATGGTCTTTTATTTGCCTTTTTATAGTGTTTTTCACGTATTATATGTCATAGAATGCTTTTAGTGTTGACGTACTATATGTCATATAATGTTTTTAGTGTTGTTATGTGGTGTAACTAGGAATAATATTTATTTAGTATACATGTGATATTCTATAGTGTACCGAAAGTGTTCGATGTTCTAGGATGTATTTCGTATTATTCACGTATCATATATGTGCAATGTTCTATATTGTATTTAGTGTTGTTCTATAGTGTATATGGTGTTGTTCACTTACTATGAGTATGATGTTCTAGGATGTATTTTGTGTTGTTCGCATACTATATATGCGATGTTCTATAATATATTTGATATTATTCCATGGTGTATCTGTGAATATTCACTTAGTATATAAGTATGATGTTCAATGGTATATTTGGAGATGTTTACTTACTATATATAATAATGTTCTAGGATATATTTATGGTTGTTCACGTACTATATGTATGATGTTCTATAGTATATTCAGTGGTGTTCGACTATTATCTTGAAAAAACATATGTTCATCATAAATAAAAATTTATAATTTTTTATCAAAATATATCCATATGGGGTCTTTTTTTGAAGAGTTTATTGCAAGTAACACGATGATGCGATCAAATTTTAATTTGGATATTCGGTTTAGGAGCTAGAACTTTTTTCACTGTTGAAAAACATGAAAAAGTGATGATGTCAGCAATTTGGGAGGGATGTGGAGACCCATCTGCCATGAGGAAATGCGTCTGTGGAGATGGCTGGGAGCTTGGGACATGGTTTCACGTGGGTGGGCCGGGGCCGCTAGACCAAAGGTGGTCGGAGAGATGCTGGGTTTTGACCAGGTCGGTGCCTAGCACGACCCTATCAGGAGTGGTAGTCGTGGAAAAAAAAACTATCAGGAGTGGTGTACATGAGAACTTGGGGCCTGTTTGGTTCCCATGACTAAAACTAAAGTGGACTAAAAGTTTTAGTCACCTTTTAGTACCTCTTGATGAACTAGTTCAATTTATGTGTTTTAGTCCCATTTTTAGTCCTTCTGTTTGGCAAATAAGCCACTAAAGTGACTTATTTTTAGTCCCTAGTCATAAGTTGGTGGGAACCAAACAGGCCCTTAGTTTCCTTCGCATGGTTCTACTTCAAAATTTTGCAATCTGTTTGGTCTTTTGCTTTGCTTCCTTGACCTTCTTGGTTCCTCTAGTAGTTGTTGTTTAGTTGTTTACGTTGCTTTAAATCCCTTATACTTATTTTATCGATATTTGTGCAGATAATTTATTGCTTACAGCAAATCGCAAGAAACTGAAACTTACTGATTTTGGACTTGCACGTGAAGAGACCGTGACTGAAATGATGACGGCTGAAACCGGGACTTACCGATGGATGGCCCCAGAGGTTGTAAACACTATTTTCTGCATTAACTTAAAAGCTAGTAAATTACATACTGAAACTAAAACCACAGAAAACTTTTGCCCCTGTAGTTATGTGCTAGGCTGCTAGCTGTATTGTCTTTTGATGGTTTTTGGTACAATTTATTTAATAAGGATACTCTAGTACTGATCTGTGCAAAGGATAGCTCATATTCTTTATTTGTGATTGTGCAGCTATACAGCACAGTCACACTTCGACGTGGTGAGAAAAAGCATTACACAAATAAAGTGGATGTGTACAGCTTTGGCATTGTTTTGTGGGAATTGTTGACCAATAGAATGCCATTTGAAGGCATGTCGAATCTACAAGCTGCATATGCTGCTGCTTTTCAGGTAAGGATGAAAAGACTGTCGTCTATACTTGCACAAGTTAGTAATGCCTTCTTTTGTGGATAAAACTGTTAGCCTCTTTCTACTAGATGCTATGGGCCTATGGCTAAGAAACTGTTTGTGCTTGTATGCTTAAATTCCTCATTGAAGGACTTACTTGGCTGCCTAAAGTGTGAAGGCTAAAATGTTAAACATTAAGTGACAAAGAATTGTTTCCAAAGAAGCATTGTTTTAAATTTGATGTTGTCATAGAAGGAAGTTTTGGAATTTCAAATTCCTAGGCTTATGTGTCATGATGATGACTGGTCTGCTGAATTTGTTTTCATGCATCGTTTGGAATTGAAGAACTAGGTGTTTACATATATTGATAGTAGTTTGCATGGAACATGTTATCATAGCATCATCCAACTAGTTTACATAACATCAATGCTGCTCTTTAACAATTCTCTCCATATTATCTGTAATACTTCGAACAAGCTCATACCTATAGTGGCCGTTTTTTACATTAAATTTTCAGTTGTACTACACTGTTGTTCTCAATTGCAGTCTACTGATATTGATAATATCTTCTCTTGTTTATATCAACAGCAAAAGCGCCCAGCGCTCCCTGAGGAGACCCCCCAGGAGCTTGTGTTCATAGTACAATCATGCTGGGTTGAGGATCCTGCCATGCGACCCAGTTTCAGCCAGATCATCCGAATGCTTGAAACTTTCCTGATGACAATACCTCCACCTCCGCTTTCAGAACCAAATGAAGACGAGGAATCGGAGGAAACAAGATCGTCGCTGAGCAGTAGGAGCTCTTCTGGCTCCTCGCTCGTTTCTCGCGCGACAAGCAAACTCTCAGTCGTCCGCCACCTCTTCGCCTCAAAGAAGACAGGCAATGGGAAGGCGTGATGCGCCATGCCCTGAGACGTTTTCCTTCGGTGCTGTAAAGATGCTAGCCTAGGTGATGCGTAATACAAGGGGGAACTTGTTACAGTGTAGAGTAGCTGTTGTATTGATGATACAAAAGTAAAGTTGAAGCGCAACTTCTGCAAGCTATGTATAGCTCGCAGCTGCTTTACTGAAACCTGTCCATGCTGCCCCTTCGGGCATCATTCCCTTCACTGCATATTTGGCTCCACTGCAATTTAACGAATGGCAAATCATATCCAAATAAAACAATGACAAGCTGACAGGATGATTCTAAAGTACAACCTACAAGTTCACAACACATGAAGCCTTTTCTTTTAACATGATGATATGCAAAAGTGCTCACTGTTTCTTCAGAGCTAATGTTCACTTCACTATACTTTCAAAAGTTCTGTTGAATATATGATTAGAAAGATAATAACATTAAAAATATATATTGGGGGTCCTTACAGATGGCCAGCACAAGTATATTGAGTTTTATGTCCTAGATTTTTTCGATTGCTGTTAGTAAGTAGAAAAATTTCCCAAAAAAATGTAACACTTCATTCTTGTTTTAGGGCAAGATGTGAAATTTCTCCAAATTTGCTCTGAAACGTGTGACCTGTTCAGGGGTCACCAACTGCGATCAGCACAGCGCACTGAATGAAGAGAGTAGAGGGTGAAGAAGGCACGCCGAGAACAGCACCGTCTCAATCCCCACCCTCTTCCCGGCTCCGGCAGCCGCGCCACCATGGCTTCTCCTGCGGGGGCTAACAGCGGGGCCTCCTCCTCTAGGGGGACACCCTTGCCGTTGCCCTTCCCCTTCCCAGCTGCGGCGCCCTTCCCCTCCCGCGGCGCCGGTCCCTTCCTGTCGCAGCACCATCACCCGCCCGCCACCTCCGAGGGCGATGATGAAGTCGAAGAAGACGAGGGAAGCATGGACGACGACAGCGCCGAAGAGGATGATGCCGAGCTGTCCGACGGAGGGGCTCGCGGCTCGCCGCCGCGACGCGCCTTCTCCGCTCCAGGTGAACCAAGGGTTTGCACAGAGGCTTTCAGGCTTTCAGGTCGTCTTCCCTTGCTGGTAGATTGGATTCTGCTGCTTGAAGCCTTGATGGCGTGGAATGGTTAAATATAATAACTCGTGCGCATCCATGATTTAGCCACGTTTACGGTGGACTCTGACTAGTGGAACTTCCTCTATACCCCAGTTGGGATTTTAGGTGTTTCTGTATCTGGATGAAGGTGATCATTGCTGCTTGCTGATCGTACACCAGGTATTGGACGCACGGAGATGAATGGGGAAACTGGAGTGATTTCCATCCAAGAGGTGCAGCAATGGCACCAATTTGGGCTTGCATCACCAGGAGGGGATGATCCTGGTACCATCCCCCGAGATATGAGGGCGGAGAATGGGTATGGAGTTGTCGGAAGAAGAGAGGGCGGTCCTGCATCTAGCTATTGGGACCTGCTGAGAGCACACCTGTCTGATCCTTTGACGTGGGTACCCGAACATGATTGTTATTTTCTTGATAATTTAGTTATTTGTAGTAGAGATAGCATGCCCCTGTCTCTTTCTTGATCCACACAGTGTAGTCACAGAATATTGTATATTTGAGACTTCTACAGTGATAATATCAAGTATATATATACTATGCCAGTCTACTGCATTGTATGATAATGCTATTTACTGATAAATGATGATAGTTTATAGTTGTTGAACTATGCTCATGGGACAAGTTAGTGCCCAGTCATTTGTTTGATATGCTAGTTTTCACCTCTGACCTTAAATGATCATTGGTCATGTTTAGCACTGCATTTTGTCAGAACTCATAACCAAATCAGATTTCCTTGCGGCATAGAAATATTACTTCTTACTACAAAGGTTGTTCAAAAATCTTATTTCATTTATCTCCTGGCATCTTGCAGAGGTATTCTCATGGATGATGCAATGATTTTATCATGTGGCCATTCATATGGAAGTAGTGGAATGCAGCATATCTACAGAATGGTATGTCAAAAGGAACCTTCACCTCCTGATACCGTTCCAAACTTTTGGCTCTAGAAACTAGATCATTAAAATGTAACATGTATTTTCTGTATCCTGCTTGCACCTACTCATGTGGGTTTGTTAGTGTTAACTGTTAAGATTTCCTTAGCCCAAGTTTGCTATATTCAACAAATCACAGTTAGTTCGTTTTGGATTTGAATTTGAGTGCTTTTCCTTCTTGATGTTGTTTATTAGCCTCTGATTTGACCTATACCCAGTAATGCATGGGATATTTCTTCTTATTTAGAGTAATAACAATGCTTTTAAGATCTTGTATGATTCAAAGCTTCCAACGCAATTTGTTTCTATTCATTCAGTATAAAGCTCTATAAAGGAGTACAAATGATATTGTAGCAATGTGTTTTAGTCACTAATTCGTTTGGTCACATATTACACATCATGCTAGTTTCAATTTGCAAAGAATTAAATTTACTGGATAGACCTGGAAACCCTCTTTATCAGTACTTACACAATGGTTTTATGGAATTTCAAGTGAATGTGAAACTGATATATAACAGTCTCTTTTCCTTGTGTGCAGAAAGCTTGTGGTAAATGTGGCCTGCCAATTACGGAGGCCTCCATTCGACCAAACTTGGGTATGGCTTTAAACTGAGAAGTATCAACTAAGATATGTTACAGTCCATTCTATTGTGTTAGCTAGCTTGGTTGTTCATACCTATTATTTGGTAAATGTCATACTGGGCATTCTCCATATGAATCTCTTTAGCTATGGCACCAACTGTTTTAACCTTTTGATAGTCGAGGATCAGAGATTAATGATATATGTGTGACTTTAAGATTCTTATCCATGGATTGAGTCGTTGTTTGTCAAGACTAATGCATGCCCGCCACGTCCTCCTACGAGCACAAGCAACGATATGCACGTACAGATGTCTTCCTGAGTTCCTGTAAACTCTCCCGGTTAATTGTTGTTCAGCCTGATTTTTATACTTACTCAATGAAATCGATTCAGTTCATATTTACCAGATATTTTGTAGGTTTCATGCATACCTGCCATCCCACATGTGATTCTTTTCTTAGTTTTTTCATAGAATCAATGCAATTCGTATGTTATTGGCACTTTGTAGCTTCTATTTCATCAGTTTGTCTTTTGGGTATGTTTCCAGCTCTTCGCCTTGCAGTTCAGGCATTCAAACGCGAAGAAGATTCAGCAAAATCATTGAAAAGAAGAAGAGAGCGCCTTGAACTGGTATACACCCTTTTCCAGCTTTTCAGTCACCCTTCAAATTTGCCAGCAATATTCTTTTCATGTTCTTAAATCCATTCTACCCTATGTGAGGATAAATGTGGCGACGATGATCCAAATCGAACTGAACTTGCTAGTAGAGGTAAAGGTGTTCAGTTTCCTTTTGCTGTCTTCGACCGGGTCATAATCAAGGTATTTTATCAGCAAGAAAACTAAGTGGTGGCTTTCATTCACTCTGTGTTATGATTTCTGCAACAACTAGTGTGTGGAATGCATCTTTTCAGGGAAACAAGAGGACCCCGGAACGGTTTGTGGGACGTGAAGCAGTTGTGACTGCACAATGCTTAAATG
>JAKNSH010430872.1:0-12673 GCA_027790015.1 Cymbopogon flexuosus
TATTTGACGCACTAAATGAATTCAAATCAAAAAGTTATCAACTACAAAGTTTCATAACTTTTCGAGACCTACACTTTTCGTTTAGGGAGTTTTTCCATCTGAGGTAGTTTATAAAATTTGAATTTCAAATTTGAGCTAGTACAGACGAAGTTTTCCATGACAAGATGAATTCAAATAAAAGAGTTGTCAACTACAAAGTTTTCTAACTTTTCGACATCTACAAACTTTATTTTGATTGTTTTTCCATCCGAGGTCGTTTGAAAAATCTGAATTTTAAATTTTTCAAATACAGACGCAATTTGCATGGCAAGATGAATTCAAATAAAAAAGTTGACAACTATAAAATTTCATAACTTTTTGAGATCAACAAACTTTATTTAGGTCAGTTGTTCACAAAACTTACATATTACTTATTTGATCCATAGAGTTCCCTAAACTATAAGAGAGATGTAAATTTTGTGAACAATGTTGCTTTTACTTTGTCATATGGAAAAATGACCAAATTAAGAATTGTATATCTTTATGAGTTGTACAATTCTTATGTACATGACTTCTTTAGCCGAGATCATTTGAAGTTTTAAAATGTTATTTGAAATTTTCGTGACCCCTCATCTGTGCCGGCGAACCGGCACTGATGACCCCTCATCTGTGCCGGCTGATGACCCTATGGCACATCAGTGCCGTTTTTGAACTACCACTGCCACATCAATGCCGGTTCGTAACACAAACCGGCAGTGATGTGCCTGGAAGCACTATAGTGCCGGTTTATAAAAATACGATAGTGATGAGGGCGGCAGTGATGTCCAAATCTATAGAGTGGGAGGAAGTTAAGGCACCATACTGGTGGCGCCAAGAACAGAAACTTAGAAGCTCGTCGGCCGTCGTGTCACAGAAGACAGGGCCATTCAGAGCAACTGAGAAATTCCAGCAACATGCATATGGAAAGTGCTTCAATTGCTTCGCGACGAATCATCAAGTCCACCACTGTCAGGCAGAAACCCGTTGCTGGCGATGTGAGAGAAGTGGGCACCACGCCCTCGACTGTACACGGAGGCCGCCGGCGACCGGATTTAAACTCCAGCAACACAAGAACACCCCAGCAAAGAACTCAAACCAAACCACCACACCACCTCCTCTGCCATCCACCCAAAGGAGAGAGGGCCGCTCCTACTTGGAGGCGGCCAAAGGAGCTTCTGCTGCCGCTGCCATGGCGTCCTACCCAGGGGATCCGAGGGCCCAGCCAGGGTGCGAGTCCGTCTTCATCTCTGCAACGGGGGACATCAAGAGGCGCCGTGATGATCTTGTGGCCAGGGCGGCGGTGTGCTGGCTGCGGGGAGACAACCATGACTCCAAGCCTCACCACGTGACAGACGCCCTCAGGTCCAAGATGGATCTGAGCCTCATGGAGTTCCAGGTGGTCAAGCACTTCCCCGAGCAGTACCTGGTGATCTTCTCCACGGAGCAGCTCAAGCATCGGGTGACGAGGCGCCAGAGGCTGGAGGACGGCGGCAGGACCTTCCACTTCGCGTCGTGGATCGAGACTCGGGAGGCTGTGGATGCCAGGATGGAGTTCCGCGTCTACCTTCCACTGGAGGGCATTCCGCCCCATGCCTGGGGGCAGGATGTGGTGGCCATGGTGCTGGGCTGTTCCTGTGCTATCCACTTCGTGGAGGAGTATACCCGCCGCCGGGAACGCACGCGCTCCTACGACTTGTGGGCCTGGTGTGCTGACCCGTCCAAAATCCCCAAGCGGGTCTGGCTCACCATCTCCGACCCGGATGCAGAGCAGCAGCCAACCAACATCCCGCTTAATTTGATACATTTTGTAATGAGTTGCATTATAATATATTAATGTCATGCTAGACATGGTTGCTGCATGATCTATTTTATCTTTTCTTATTAGTGCTATTTTATCTGATTGATGATAGCTTTAACATGATATGTAGCTGCTCCTCTGCAAAGCAAAATTTGTCGTTCTCAGCCATGCTAGGTATTGGATCATGTTCCAGTTTCAGTGTCCGCCAATTTTTCAATTTTCATTGGCTCCTAAAGAGTCTGGTTTCATATATTATGTCCATTTTTTATTTTTTTTCTATGGATTTACTGTTTTCAAGTAACTCAAGTTGCAAATTTATCCTCCACTTTTTTATCATAAACATAACTTTGTATGTCTTAGTCAATCTTTTCTCATAAACATAAAACGCTATATTGGCTCGGTGTTATATAATTGTGCAATGTTATGAGCTTTCAAACAATTTACCATTTCTAAGAAACAAAACTTATTCTTAGTAAAAATTTGGATGAACGGCTGATCCAACTAATTAAATAGTTTAACAGTACTATGAAAACTAAAGTTATGATACATATGTTTGATCTGATAAAGTGGATTGAGTGGGTGACCAGAGGGGTTGAATAGAAGCTCTCAGAACCAAGAGTTCCATGCACTCTCAGAACCCAAATGGTGATCACATAAATAGGTGACTAGACAACCTTGAAAAGATTAGAGACACGAATGAAAGCAAGATTAGCTGAAAACACAACTGAGACACAAAAATCGCAGAGAAGTCACAGCCTGCAGCAAAAAAAATGGTGGACCTGGCCAATTCAGCACTAAGACCAGCTTGGCCAGTCAGTTGCTAAAGGTTTGTGAATGATGGTCAGTTGCTAAAACTGAATACCGATTGACCGATTTTATTAATTTTGCATTGGATGATCGGTCGCTATAGCTCCGTAGATAGGAATATGAAGTTGGTAAATCTCCACTCGAATATAAATATGAAGTAAATTAAATTATAAAATCTATGATGTTATCCAGAGAGCAAACATTATTGTCCCTCTAAGCACAGCAGAAGCTAGGCATATCAACAACAGCCAAATGAATATTTCTTCCTGTTCAAATTATACTCTGTTTTCGTCCTGGCATTGGCGACCGAGATCCCAGTTTCCTATTTTCTACAAACCCTCTAGTTCATGCCAGCAAAATGTGTTGTGCTTGTGCCAAGTTATTATTTTTGTTATTAGAAAAAATTGATAGTTATCTAGGATTTTGAAATGGGAACATGGGCTCATATGAATATATAAGACTCTAAAGCACTTTACAGAACTTAACCATGCACTTGCAGCATAAAGTAAAGGTCCGACTTTGTCCTTCTCTGCCAATTTAACAGTTGCTAGTTGCCTGGGTTAAGGAGCCATAAAGCAAAATATTGGCTCCAGGGATTGCATGAGCCTCCTAAATTAAATAAACAAAGATGCAAAACAAATAGCTGAGCTTACCCGGCTCGATGGCCCGCGGTACTAAGTCGGTGGATCAAGCGTTGGTTAAGTAGAACACAATCTTATACGGGAGCTTGCTACATGGGAAGATTACGAAGCACTGCAGCAGGAGTTTCCCTGAGCCTCAGCCTGGGCACATTTACACCGAAAACCAATAACCGAACCGAACCACACCACACCGAACCGAAATCTCAGTTTTTTCGGTTTCTGTTTCGGTTTTAGAATCTGTGAGCTTTGGTGTTCGGCCTCGGTTTCGGTTTCCAGGCTCACTGCAACCGAAACACCGAGCAACCGATATACTCAGAAGCAGCGACAAGAAAGAAGCGCAGTTACGTAGCAACAGCCGGCAGCCCATTTAGCTAAAGGCCCACCAAGTGGAGTATAGCCTAGCACCCACCGGCCGCACGCAACAAGACAGCAACGCACCACTCGTCCACTCATCCCTCTCCTAACCTTATCCAAATATACGATGACACTGGAGCAGCGGCGGGCGGCGGCGCTGTGGCGGCTCAAGACATCGTCAGCGGATGAGGGCGGCAGCCAGCAGGACGGTGATGTAATAGCAGCCGCGGACGCCGGACACTGTACGGAGGCGCTAGAGCGGCACGAGCGCAACAACCATGTACTGTTGTCTACAGACTTCGGATGGGATGGCGGTGCAAGCACCCTTGTTAATCTCCCAGCCATGGACTTCAAATCATGTACTGTTGTATACTTTCTTCTTACTTTCTGATTCCTCTTCTTCTGTCGGTTTTCTTGGTTAAAAACCAAAAAACCGAATTACAAACAAAAACCAAACTTGTCGGTTTCTGATTTTTTAAGGAACCAATCGGCTCTCAGTTTCTGAAAACTGAAGTTTTTACAAACCCAATACACCAAACCGAATTGTCGGTTAAAACCGAATGCCCAGGCTGACGCGAACCTCTGCTTGGGGTCAAGTAGCGTCCAGAGGAGGGGATGTCAATAGACGCCTAGCCACTACAATGGAGAAGGCCCAAGAGGACGGAAGCCAACAAGTCCAGCCCAAGATGCCCAGGCTAAGGAAACCCAACCAAAAGTACATGGGAGAAGATAGAGCTGCAGTCCTGTTGTGGCTCGATGCATTGTAAATTTCTTTTTTTAGCAGTTCCTCCACCCCCCCCCCCCTCCCTTCTCTTAGCAGACTAGGTAAGTAGGTAAGTTTTGTAGTCTCTGTTCCTTTTCCCCTCCTTCTCTCGGTTTGGTGAGTTTGGAACCTTTGTACCTTTGTTTCCCTCTTTTTTTTTATAAAAGTTTTGTTACTGTGGGGATCTCCCCCTCGGTATTTCTTGTCAAAAAAAGTACATGGGAGAAGATTGGGTTTGAGTGATACGCTTGCTAGCGTGAAAGGATCAAGGACTCCTTTAATATAAAAGAGAGAAGAAAGGGGAAGAAAAGGCATCAGTGTATAAACCGAATTCAGTCTCGCTCGTCTAATATTCATCTCCGCTTGCTCCTATTCTTCTTCCTCGTTCCCCACTGCTCCTTTTCCTCCTCCAATCCCCAATTCCTGGGTACTACCAATCCTCACACTTTGGTGTCTATAGAGTCTCAATTTACCAGTTAACCAAAAACACGCCTCCTTTGCATCTCAATTCAAAGCATATGTTCGCTAATAATAATCCATAGCTCTGATCACCACTTGATAAGCACTCATCACACAAACATATGTGCACATATCCACCCTGTGTTTGCTAGCTCTATTTTTCTTTTGGAGCACCCTCAGACTTCTTCGTGCTAGATCCTAGTGAGGGTAGAAGGCCAGGCGAAGCCGTCACAAATATAAACTCTCATAAACATGCAAACACACACAAAGCATGACTCCATTTAATAGTGAACTATGGGTAGTGATCTAGCCGGTTAGGCCTCCTTGTGCTGGAACCTACCTATATGAGTTCAAGTTCTCATCTTGACAGGAGAGTGCTCGTATTTTCTAAATTTATTAAGGAATTCTATTCTTTTAGTCATAGGTGATGCACTATTCTTGTGATCTGGTGGTCTAATATTTTGATACTACTCATAAAGTGATTCTCCAATCTTTCAAGATGCTCATACGGATAGGGTTTTAGTTGAAAAGATCCATTTAATAACACGAGAAACATTTCCCATACAACCCAATATTTATAAGTTTAGTTCTCCGATTTGAGAAGCCTTGCTGAGCTTATGACCAAAAAAAAGGCATTGTATGCATAGTCTATATAGCTATAGACAACATGCTAGGAAGCGACTAGTGTCTAGTAGTTTAAGTCTAGACATTGAGACATAAGGATGAGACAACACCACATTACATCAATTTGACAACAAAATCCATTTGTTTAAGTGTTGCCAATACTCAATGTGGATCATATAAATGGCTCTACCAACAAGGAATGAATGGTACCCTTGAGGCTCTGGCAATTTGTGAACTTTTCCTCTTGGTTGTACATGAATTCCACTACCCTCGTCATGTTGAATAACCGCTCGAGTAGCTGCTTTGGATAGGCATTGTCTGGGTTAAGCCACTCGCTATTAAAATCTTTCCACAATTCCTCTTTGAGTGCATGTATTTGACCTCGTGCAACTTCAATGGAGACATTGTGCTCCTTCATATAGCTATCGATTGTGGAAGCAACATGAGGGATCAGTTGTTCTCGCTGTGCATGATGTTAAATATTCAAATATATTAGTAAGAGAAAGGAAAACTCATGCCAAGCAGTATCCTAATACTAAAAAAGGGTTTCTCGATCAGAGGCATCATTTGTTTACAACATCAGCAGTTCGAATTGCTGCTGCCGGCACAGTAAGCTAGTGTAGACCATGGCTAACAATCCACCAATTGCTGCTCCAAATACAGAGATCACAAACAAAGAAGGAAAATTCCAAACTAAAATATGGGAATTATGAGCCTGCTATTAGGCCAAAGATTATCATATTTTAAGGCGAAGAATGAGGAATATTACCTCATATGATTGCAGGTCATCTACCAGTCTGAGAATCATGGAGAATGCCTGGACCATTTTAGGTTCACTAGAAATCCACTGAAAGCAGTCATCTGTTGCTATATCGTGCATCCCGACAAAGGAACCACATAAAAACATGGGGCTTCCGATAGTTCTTATTGACACCTTCAGATGCTCTTCAACAGACTTTGGAATGTATCCTTCTTGAAGCATTTTTACCTCCGCACTGAAGTTTCTAACCAGGTCTTCAGTCTGTAAATCAGAGATAGTGAATATATCCGGTTTTTTCACATATCAGAAATATAGATCGAGTATGTGTTTAGAGAATGATTGTGCATATAGCATCAAGTTGGCAAGGATCCTACATAAATATACAGATCGAAAGCTAAAATATTGAAATATGCATACGAGGAAGGTAACTTACAAAATATCTTAGATGTGGCATGCGGTATTTCTCCTCCTGCTGCAGCAAATTTTCAATGGTTTCATAGCTGTCCAATATTTTCTCCAAAGCAAATTTCATGCACTCTGGGAGGTCACGAGCCCCCTTTGAATCCCAGCTAGATATGGTAATTCACAAAAAAATTGTGAGTTCTATATGATCAAAATGACACAAAAACCACTACATACATGTGGAAACTTCTCAATGCAATTCCTTGAACACTACAAATACAATTTTGTGACACTAGACTTTGTTTATATATGTGAGCCTCTTGATCTTCCTGTAGAAATAGATTCTCAAAGTTGATTCCCTTAACTAGAAATAGATTCATGTCAAGATCTATAGAATGTGGCTATTTTCAGAATGTGTCTCCTACCTTGGAAAATAGCTGTTACACATAAATCTATATAGTCTTTTCATATGAAGTCAGATAAAGACAAACTTATATAAAAACACAAGTATTTATGGTTGACAACTTTTTATTTGAGATTGATTATTAGATACAAATATATTTAAAATTTAATATATTCTTTCATTTAAAATTATGAATTTTTCAAAATAACTCATTTTTTTCTATACCAATGTTTTAGCTCTGATGGGATACCTTCATAGTTGACAAGTTTTTATTTCAGATATTTTATAGTCCTAAATATCGATTTTTATTTCTGAAAATTTTGAAATTCGGCATTTTCAATTTTCAACAGCCTCAAAATTAAGTTGACATAGCCTACATGAACGGCGTAGATCTTAACATGATCTACAAATTTGTTGTTAGTTTTTTTTTTTTTTTTGAGACAAGGCCCAAATGCTTCATCTAAGTTTTGAAATTTTGAAATCATTTGTTGCATTTCCGTCAAGCTTGCAAGTATATGCCAAAGGGTTATAGCACCCGAGTAGCATCTAGGAGACCTAGGCTCGACTCCCCTTGGCCGTGGGAGGAATTTAAAAAGGTCTAAAATAAACAAAAAAAAAGGTGAGGGTTTCCCTACTAACTTCTGTCAAAAAAAAAAAAAGCTTGCAAGTATATCCATGTACTCGGACATGTATCAACTAAGCCAAAGACTTAACAAAAAAAGACATTACTCATTACTATTTATATATAGTATAGTCACCTCAACGAAACAAAATATTTTTAACATCATATATAAAGAACCTTGACCCTTTCTTCAATTTTTTAGATAATTTGACCCTTTTTAACTAATCATCAAACACGATACTCAAAAAAAACTAATCATCAAACACATACATATAACTTATAGCTAGAAAAAGATAGCATATATTTTTCTCTATTCTTACGTGCAAATTTCACAGTAAAGATAGACATGAACTTCAATGAATGTAACATAAAGATACGTTTAAGCAGGGAAGCAATTCAAACCTTTGAATGCATTTGGTAAACAATTCACATTCTTCTGGAGTTGCATAAGAATCATAAATGTCATCCAAAAGCACCACAATGGCCATAATCATTGTCGATATTATTCGGCCTCGGGAATAACGTGGTTCATAGTATACCCCTAACATCCACAAATAGCACTCCACAACTCTATCTCTAGCAAATGGAAGCATCGAGTCAACCTTTATACTCTTCCACCACCTATAAATTTATTAGAGGTAGTAATTTTATTAGTAATGGAACAGTTTATATTCTTTCAATAATAAAATTTTAATTTAATATAAAAAGTTTTACTTCACCTTGTAATGATATCCAATTCATGTTGATGATGGCGCTGCATTATATTTGAGTTTAATTTCGCAAGTTGCAACACCTTCTCATGCACTTTGGCATCTTTCCCATATGTTGAGATGTAATACTTTGACTCGTAAATTCTAACTCTTCTAGGGAGGGGGATCTCAAGAGAAGATTTTATTTCATGTGCTAATGGCCCTTCCACACAGGGTATCATTGTTTCTAAACATCTTCGGCCGAATAGTCTGGCTTCCTCAAGTATTACCTCTCCATGGATCATCATATGGGCAGCATTGTAAAGGTTTAGTATGTCTCTAGGACTGTCCACTAGAAAACCTCCTTTGCCATCTTTGAACCTCACAAACACATCTGAAATGTGACAAAAATTCTCAGTTTGAATTTCGATAAATAGAGAAATGACTCCCTCCGTTCTAAATTATAAAACACTTTTTGGATTTTCTAGATACGTTACTTTTACTATATACCTAGACTAGACGTACATGATGTATATCAAGTGCATAACAAAACCTATATATCTTGAAAAGCTAGATATCTCATAATAATGATTTGAAATGGAGGGAGCACACAATATATATGCTTTATTTAAGACTTGGCCTTCATTATTTAGAACTGAATCTTGAGTTTATTTTGTTGTAATAAATTCTTTGTTTGCCACCAATTGTTGCATTGTAAAAATTTGCTCTAATCCCTCTTAAACATGGTTGAAGCCGAATAATCTTTCCTTTATCTAAAAAAAATGTCACGGTGTATGTTTGTGTTGCTGTCGGAATGATCTTGGCTTAGTCAAATGACTGACCGAGTTATTAGGGTCTTAAGGGTGGCACAATACCAGTCCATGAACGATGGGCTAAATGTTCACGACGGCAAATGGCCTGGTCTCAGGGATGCCCGAGCTATACATAAGAGGGGTCACGGTGTCTGAGTTAAGTGTGATAATTAGTCCATGATTAGCCACCCTAACCCACCTCGAGGTCAAGATTAGCTCGAGGCACTTCCTGGAGACCAAGATGGCCAGCAGCCTGCCACCTGTGGTGCCGTCGATCCTCTACCTTGAGTCCTTGACACCCCTGGAGAAGGAGATGTGCATCATGCCTGCTACTCGAGCAGGCACGGGGACATCAGCGGCCTCTCTGCGCACCTCCAATCTAAAGCAATTATCAAACTAGGTGTTCTATTGTGGCGAGACCCTAATAATTTCTAACAGTTGCTACCTGGCGAGACCCTGTATCGATGTTTCCGAAGAAGACAAAACCACAGTGCTACAGTCCCAAGATCATAGCCGCTGACATCTGTAGTCTCAATCAGTGCTAGTGCAACACTGATCTCTTCTTCGAACAGGTGATCCAAGCATAGACGCTCCAATGCATCGATGAGGTGTAGCCTACTAGTCGTAGTACTCGAACTTGCTACCATTTCGGCCACTTCTTCCCTGAGTTCGTCTACTCGTCCTGCCATCTGAATCTGCTGAAAATAGGGGAGTACAACACAATTACACAGATATAACTATATTGTTCCATTACCATAAAAAAATCTAAGAATCTATCACATCATTAATTAGTTACTTTATACTAGCTCGGGCACCTCCTGAGAATATATAAGAAAAGGAAATACATCTGAAAACAAACAGACCTGTTGTTCCGATGAAGCTGCTGCTGGGTTGGACTTGGAGTAGCCGAGGAAGAAATCTCCCCAGATAGATGGCTTGAAAATGCCGGTGTTCTTGCTCAGGCGGTTGTCAAGGTCCTCCTGCCGTGTTCTTTCGGTGGAACATTGCAACCTGCTGGGCTGCCGCCATGAAATGCCGCCTGGCCATTTCCTGAGTGGCGGCGAAGCAGCAGCAGCAGAAATAACAAGGCTGCAGCTCCTCATCATGCTAGCTAGCTGCTGCACTCTTGTGGTCTCAACGAGAAGCTGCTGGCTATGTATATATATAGAGAGAGAGAAATTTTACTGCTGCTGTGTATCTCCATATATTATATGATGTCTAGTCCAGAACGACACGCTGCACATATATTTATGATGTCATTCCAAATTAAGTCATTTCAAGAATCTTTTTAGAGTCAAAGCATGAAAAATTTGACCAAATTTATATGATAAGATGACAACATTTATGATGTCAACTGAAAATCTTTAGATTCTTTATTATTTAAATTTTCATAGTATACATATTTCATGTTCATAATTTTTTATAGTTTTCTCTATAGTTTGATCAAACTTGAGATACTTTGACTCTTCGGGATTCTAGAAACTACTTATAATTTGAAATGGAGGGAGTACATTTTACCAAGTAATGCCGTATGTCCACACATGCGTAGAAATCTTCACAGCTCAGCAGAATAAAATCCTGACCTCAGCTTGCGCTCCTTTTGTTGGAATCCTCGCCTGAGTGAACCATCCCTCAGCTTAACTAACCCCAATCATCGTCTCTTCTTTTTTTTTTTTTTTGAGTCGAATCATCGTCTCTTCTTGTGAACCACACGCTGCGTTATTTTAATACTGTCAATAATGCATCACATTCATCCCATTGTCATCACATATCTCATATGATTCAATAGCATAAATAGAAAAATACATGTATATAGAATTTGTACGTGCAGAAGAATATATCGTAATTAGAAAAAAATACCTTGTGAACCACATGTTGTGTTAGTTACTACAAAATAAGTGGCTCACGCCCACTGCAACTGCTTATTATATGTCACGCATGACATACTTCGTATCGTGAATATCTCTGATGATTGCGTCGCTTAGCACATAATTTAAGTACATCAACCAACAAATCAGTACACTGGTCTATGGGTTTAGCGTGTCATAATCACTCTTCACTTCTACACAAAAGATTTCTTGACTCTTGCGGCACTACCCTTTAATTAACACAAGGGGGCAAACTTGACGGCTGGCTCCACGTGGCAGGGCCCGCGGCTGAGCGCCCACATTAATCATCAATATATGGAGGCGGGCGATGTATGGCGTCCACCTCCTTAATAATACATTAATGTACCTCTAATAATCAATATAACGGAAGCGGTAGGCTATTGCTACCGCCTCCAATGACTCTGAATCTTAGAAGGTTCCATGGCTGCCCTAACCACTATATCCTATATCAAGGGTAAGCGAGAGCTTGGGGAGTGGCAGAACCAATGTCCCATGACAAATCAAAAGAATACACTCTCAAAGCAATATCGTACGTTCAAGAAGCAATCTCCTCGTGCTCCCAACTCCCAAGCCAACACATTGATCCTTGTGCCGCCACACGCATGCACTGGGCCACACGTCGCCCAGACACGTCTTGCTCCTCGGTGGGCGGATGGGCATGCCATGAACTCTTGAATCCGCGAGCGTGTCCTGGATCTTTTTACAAGCCTCTAAAAGCCACACCATTTCACGCCATGACTGACCACCAAACTAACACTCTCATTTGCATCTTTACGCCAATAGTTAGAGGAAAAATTAATGTAAATATAAACATGTGTGGTCTTGTTACATAAAAAATCATACTCAAGTATAATGCTCACAACATTATTTTTAAATAATAGGAGTTTATTCAATTATGCGAATGAAAAACTCCTGGCCTCCACATCAAGTGATGTATGTGACCAAAGTTGTTCCAACCCATGGAAAAGAACATGATGATGATTAGATCCGGACGCCATGCAACCCACTCCACGTCACTACTGTTACCTTCCCCCACCGCACGCCCCATCATGCGCTTCTAGCTTGCTCCCCTTCCACCTGCCCGTCGTGCGCCCCACTCGCTCCCTCCCGCCATGCCCCAGCCAATAGGCCAAACCTGCTAGGAGTTCCCTTCTTAAGTACATGGCGAGGAGATTCCCTTTGACGAAGCAATATGACCGTTCCCGTTCCCGACCCCGACCACCCCCCCCCCCCCGACCTGCTCCCCTTCGTCTTCCCCGAAACAACAGCAATCCCGCCCAGATCCGGCCTCTCCCCTGCCGCTCCCCTCCTCCAGCACCCAGATCAGGTTCCTCCTTCGCCTGATCTACCCGTGGATGGTTCTCTCGTCGGCGTTCGTCCAGGAGCCCGTGAGATCGCCGTGCTGTCCCTACGCCGGCGCTTGCGCCTGTGCCCGGCTTGTTCGCGGCTGGGCGCCATGACGGCGCCATCTGCCCCAGCCCCAACCTCCCAACGACCTCTGCTGCGACGGGGGAAGACGAGGGCGCCCTGGGCGCTCTCATGGCGACCGCTGGATGCCCCGCGTCGCCGTCGCCGTCGACTGTCAGCTCAACGCCGCTGACTACCTCCCTCCCCTATGCGCCCCCCAGCGGC
>JAKNSH010431099.1:0-14238 GCA_027790015.1 Cymbopogon flexuosus
AGTATTGGTGGCCACCAATACTGTTTTGGGGCTCTATAGGAGAGGTGGTTCCAGCAGCTCCCCAATACTCAGCACCAAAACATGGGCCCTACTTGTCAGTTTTTTTTAATCCATTTTCTTTCCTCCCCTCCTTCCTCCTCCTAACGGGCGGAAGCCATGGCCGTCGCGGGGAACCCCGCCGAGGCTTGGGAGCTCGGGTGGATCCATGTCCACCTACGCCAGCTCGGCCACCTCCACTGCCGCGAGCTAGAGCGGATCCACCTCCACCATGGCGGCTGGAGGCAGGGCGGATGCAGATCCACCTCCACCTACACCCTCACTAGCGCGGGCGCAAACACCTCCACCTCCACCGACGCGAGCTCGACCACCTCCACCGCCACCGGCACGAGCTCGAGTGGATCCACCTCCATGGCGGCTGGCGGCAGGGAGGAGCTCCCGAGCATGGTGGCCGGGCGCTTCGCTTTGATGCCGCTGTGCCAGCATGGCGCGCGTCCCGGAGCTGCAGCGCGCCACCTCCGACCTTCCATGGCCACCTCCGCTACCGCCGACGGGAGCACGCGGGAGGAAGAAACGGCGGGGATGGGGTGGGGCCCAGCTATTGGGGGAGATCCAACTCCCCCTTTGTTTGAGGGGAGAAGAGGAGTTTTTTGGTGGTCACCAATAAAAGGGAGGCATATTGGGGAGCTGCTGGAGGGTTGAATTTGGTTCATCTCCCCCAATATAGCAGATTATTAGGGATGAAGGGTGAGAAAGAGGAGCTGCTAGAGATGCTCTTAGGCTGACAGTTTTACGTGCAGTGCACAAGGGGAAAGCTGTGTAATCCCTCGGCACAGAGAGCATGATCGAGCTTGAAGCTTCATTGTAGCTGCGATGCGCCACAGAGGGATCATGATTGTTCGTTCACGCAGCTGAAAGTGGTGGCACCTCCGCACCTGACACGCCAACGCAATGCGCATCGGAGGCACAAAACAAATGGCCCCTCTCTCCTCCTCGGCCGGCGTCATGGCGAGCACATGATGCCGGTGCCGAGCCACCACCACACCACCGACCTGACCCGCTGCTGCCTTGACGGTTTGACCGGCACGCGTCACGTAAAACCAACACTTCTCCTTTCGAGCTCTGGGCCTCCAGCTTTTGGAGATCCGGTGACTCGCTCGATCCGATTCGCTGCGTTCATGGTCGTCCACGCGCCGTTTGGGGGCACCAGTTCAGACCACGCTACCCCTCCCCCTCTCACTCTCAGCCTCTCTTCTCTGCGTCTCATGTGTTTACTCTGGCTGTCTCTGTCTGGGCTTCATCACAACAGTAGTACTAGTATATGCTAGCTCAGTAGTACTTGCTTCTCGGTCGACATGTATTCATGGTGTCTTGCTGGTCTTCGTCCTCTCCCAACCCAAACCGACAGGGCACACAGAGCCAGTAAAGGCCTGGAGCATCAACTCGTGAAGGCTCTTCAGTACCTCTTCACTCTTCAGTCGCAGTGTCCTTGCGAGGAACGCAGGAAGGCAGGGTCTTCCTATGGACCGCAGTTCCACACCCCACATTTCTCCCTGATCTGCGCTTCTGGCCTTCATGTGATCCAGGAAAGCAAAGCTTTTCAGCAGTCTTTCTTCCTCTCTGGTACTGTAAGCACTAAGCACTCTTCCCGTCGGTTAACTTGCAAATTTTCTTACAACTCCTACTACTCTACCTTCTGTTTAGTTTCTTCGCCAAGAGCATAGCTATATAAGCACACTGTCTTCATTGTTACTCTTACTCCTGAAGTACGCTTGAGCTGAGCATGTAATTGTTCATTTGAACTGCATATAGTTCACCCTTCACCGTCACACTGAAGTTCACAGCTTACTTGCTGCTCTTGCAACTTTTTCTTTCTCCATGGTGCTTATTTGCAGCAGAGACAACACTTCCAGTACGCCGTAGAGGTCTGTGTACAAGTCTACCACAGACTGAGAATCTGTGACACTGATCTCTCTGATCCTGACCCACCGCGGACGAGAACCAGCCACCACCACCATGCTGAGGCAATCGTCAAGCAGGAGCCACAGAAGCAAGAATCTCCGGGCAAGCCACAGTTTCCAGGCCTTCCTGCTCGTCGCCGTCGGCATCTGGATCGTGTACCAGCTCACGCATTCGTTCAGTGAGCGACGGCTAGTGTCTGTGGAGACCGGCGGCAGCAACGAGGCCGGGTCGGCGCGGCGCCGGCTGGGCAGGAAGGGCTTCCTCCACTTCGCAGGGCGCGCGTCCGTCGTCGATGGCATTGCTGGGGTCAGCAGCTGGAGTGACGGCTCGTCGTCTGATGATCCTTTCAGCAGCAAGGGTGGCGATGGCGAAGGCGACGAAGAGGACCGAGAGGGTGATGAAGATGATGGTGCTGCCGATGGTGACGTTGACGACGGCCTCGCCGTTGCCGCTGATGAAGAGGACGACGGCATCGATTTCCAGTCACCAGACGGCAGCCGTGAGGACGATGCCAAGGCCGTGCGTGGAGGAACTCAGAATGGACTGAGCATCAGCGTTGTTCCTCCGGTGAACGGCACCGGCACCGTGCAAGATGGTGCTGCCGTTCTACTGCGCATTGCGACTGGCGGTGCAGCGGATGGCTATGGCACTGTTCCAACCCTGAGTGGCTCTGCTGCTTCCCTGAACAACATTTCATCTGTTGATTTGGCGTCGTTCCGTGACAGAGGAACAGCTGGTGATGTTGCGAACAGTCTCGCTGTAGGGGTACCTGGAGCAGAGGAGAAACCTACCAGCACGGATAACTCTGGACATGGCATCTCGATGCTGCCCGGGAACGGGAGAGCTCTATTTTTTCATGCAGAATGTACACCGTGCTCAGACAGAAGCGCGCATAACTGACAAAAAACTGAATTTAGTTTATCTCCACCTTGTACAGATCGTGGCTATTTTTTTGTTTTTGCTTAGATGTCCTATCCATCAGAATGGGAGATGCTACTGCCCGTAGCATTGTCTTCTTCTCGCAGCAATACTCCCTGACGATGTCTCACCATTCCTAAACTAACTACAGTATAGTTTAGCACAGGAAACAATTCATTTTCATTGAGAAAAGACAGAAAACAGGGAAAAATCCTACATTCCGAAGAAGGCCTAAGTTGGGATTCACTAACAACAGCAAACCCTACAAAATTATCTTGCCTCATCACCATTTTTGCTGGAAATAAACAAAACAAACAATTATTTTATGCCTTGATAGTTGGTACCAATAGCAACTTGGAAATTATCACAAGCACATTGTGCAATATGAAGCCATCAGAATATGAACAGCTTTTGATAATTGTGACACCATTTACTGAAACCGGGCAAGACAAACTTACATGTGATCTTTGATGTGGACAGGAAGGTAAAGAAAACAAGCCGGTAACAACTAACAACACAGTCAAAACTTGACTGTGAATACAAGAGTTTGGCCATTCTTATTTCTTGTTGCAGCAAATAGGTCTCAAAGGAAAAGAAAAATCACTGAAACAACCAGATAACTCTTTAAAGCATGCACCAACTCCTCAAGGTGTGGTAATCAGGGCTCAGTGGTGGTCCTTCTTCTCAAACAAGCCATCAGGACCTGCATTACACAATTGTATGATGTATCAGAAATAAAAAAAAACAATATTCATAATCAATAATAACATGGAGTGTTCTGCAATTCTACTCTAACCAGTCCAAAATCCCCAATAATATTTACTGTTCACATCTAACTTAGATGATACTAAAAAAACTCTCTGGATTCGAAAAGACATTTTCCTAAATATATACAGGTAGGACAAAAGCTGCAATGCTTAATGAATGATAATGGAAAACAGTTTGGACACCCTCAGTCCCAAACAGGATGCAATTCTAAGTTTGACTAAACCTATATAAAACATATTAATGCTTATATCATACTAAGGGCCTGTTTGGTTCCCACCAACTTATGACTAGGGAGTAAAAAATAAGTCAATTTAGTGACTTATTTGCCAAACGGAAGGACTAAAATGGGACTAAAACACATAAATTACACTAGTCCATCAAGAGGTGCTAAAAAATAACTAAAACTTTTAGTCCACTCTAGTTTTAGTCACGGTAACCAAACAAGCCCTAAATAAGCTTCATTAGCTTTGCCATGGAATATATTATCATAATTTGCCTACTTGAAGTCTTGAAGGCTGATACTATTTTCCACTAACAGTCAAACTTAAGTTAGTTTGACTCTGACCAGATCTAGAATCACATCATTTTTTGGGATGGAGGTAGTACATGGAACAGATTACACTAAAAATTCTGATGCATGTTTTTCGAGGTATTTTTGGAATTTGTCTGCCACAAGGGTGAAAAGAAAGACGGTAAAACAACCTTGACAGCATGTATGAATGTCTCACAGGACTGTCAGGACAGAATGTTTGTACTTGAGAGTTAAGAGCCAATTTGTCATGCTATACATGATAGGATCGAATGAAACACAACCAGCCAGGATGGAGATTACCTCAACTGTTATCTTTTGTATGGTGCTGTGTACAATGGTAACTCAACAGAGAAAATGATCAAAGACGACAAGCAAACAAATGCTGAGCTCTGCAAGATAACTACCCAACACAATTGAACTATGCCCAGTGGTGTTTTCAGGTTGTCTGAAGTCAGCCATTCCAAACTTAAAATACAAAATACCTTTTACGTGTTGAGTTTGCATGAATGCTTGAACACGATACAGATAGATTTATCTTGAAACATAGTTTCATAGATACATTATATCAGAAGTCACAATCAAAGTCTACAGTGGTTGACTCAGACAACCTTACTAAAACATCACTTTGGAGGAAGTAGATCCCAAAGAAAGTAAAGGGTATTTGTTTTTTTCTTAAAAAGGAAAGAAAGTAAAGGGCATATAGTAGAAGATCACATGGCCTATGAACATTTAGGACATGATGCAGTGGAATTTAGTTCAACTTATAATCCAAAGCACAGTTGTTTATGTGAACATGGAACGAGGGGACCAGACCCATTTGCATTCTAAAAACTATTTGACAGCCCATAGCAATACTGTAAAAGAACTTGCTCAATGTTCAAGACAACCTCTTGCAGTACCACACGGGAGAAACTAATGAAACAAATTCCATCAGTGTATCTACTCCCTACATAGTTCCTGGCTACAACAGTTTTTATCAGATACAGATAACAATCCCATAACACCCTCACCTGGTGTTGCAATATTTGTGTACACCAAAGCAGGGGGATAGAAGATGTGAATGTGCACCCTTAATATCATTCGTCAAGATACCAGACATGCATCCAATCAATTAACCAAATCGATAGTCCTATGTGCGAACTATGTCAACAAAATGCTAGGTTCTAATGTCATTCGAGGCCACTTAAACACAAACTAGTACACATTAATCCGGTTCCGATGGCATGTCGCCAAATCAAGCATTAATCTCTACCGCATTTCAATCAAACCATATCAGAAGGGAACAGAATAAATAATCTAAAATCAAACAAGCAGCCAAATCGAAATGATAGAGGTATACAGTCCATACCCCAGGGGAACTCCTTGTTGCGGATGTGCAGATAGGGGTACGCCTGCAACAACAACAAAGACATATCACTCAGGCCAAATCTAATCAGAGATTCGGAGAACTGGAGGGCGAGATCTGACCGGCGGCTCATCGAAGTGGGGGTGGCCCTTGGAGAGGTTGTAGGCCGCCAGAAGGGTGCAGGTCACGATCCCGGCGTAGGTGATCTTCTCCCACTTGGCCGTCTCATCTGCGAACGCGGAAAGCGAAGGGCACCAAACCCAAATCAGGAACCGATCGGGTCTCGCGAAAGGAGAGAAGAACAGAAAAGGGTCAGCGACCACGGCGACGAGATGTACGTACAGGCGTCGTCGTGGACGGAGGAGGACATCCGGCGCCTCAACGGGGCGGCGCGCGCCGCCAGCGACCGGAGGCCGGATCTCGCCGCCGCCGAAGCCATGGGTGGTGCCGCTGGTTTTGGGGGAACGAGTCGAGAATATGGCTGCGTCGTTCGTTCCGTGTGGCTGACCTGGCTAGTGCCTTCGCAGCCTTCTTTAATCCGCTAGTTTTGGTGGGCTTAACAATCTGGGCTATTTGTTGGGCCGTGGACTTTATGTTAAGTCGCCTAATGCGACAGCAGCGGCCACCTCAAAAGCGTTGTGTTTTTCCCCTTGTGCCACAACATATAGCTGTTCCTAGTCGGGAAAAAAATATTTCACCGCGAAGAAGTAAATGAAAGATGTTTTGAAATAAAATGAAGGGAAAATATCCTGTGAGGAAAAAAAAACATTTTTCTTGGCTTAAAACCCAAGCAGCCAGGTACTACGGAAGTGCTTCCGTGCTCTGACCACTAGGCTAGACTCTTTCGCTAATTTAAAACCTTTTAAGAACCTTAAATTAAATACCTTACAATTGGGTGTTTTTAAATTATTTAATCTTTAGATCATCGATTGAATTCTCAAAAATCAAGAAAAGATATCAGTTATGCTAATTTTAATACCATATAACATGAAGAACAAGATTTAGCTAGTTGAGTATGTAGAACCGTGCAGTGGCGGATACAAGGGGGGGCTGGGGGGCTGCAGCCCCCCCTTTGCCCAGAAATAGTAAAGAGATTATGGTCTAGATTAGACCAATTCGTCTACAAATAAACCTAAAAACTCATCTAGGCTATAAATAGAATAGAAATTTTAGCTTAAATCGTCTTTAAATCGGTCAAAAAGCTCTCATGAATTAAAAATATAAGAAAATTTTCATCCTAAGTTACGCGTTCTATGTATTTAGCCCCCCTCGTGGACGGATTCTGGATCCGCCACTGGAACCGTGGATAGAAAATCTTATGGAGTGGGTAGCCGATTTGAGACATGGAGGATGGCATGCAGAGTGTCTACGAACATGTTCTTACCCATGGCCCCTAGGAAATATTGAACATAGTCATCACAAGTGAGACAATTGATGAGTGTCGAGGGAGAGGGGTGCTTGAGCCTAGGACATCTCACCGGCGCGAGGCCGAGGGCACCAGCCCGAGCACACTTGGGGCCAGCCCAAGCTCTCTAGTGTGGGGCCAAAGGTGGTGCAGGGGCAGTGGCATGAGCATCAGCAATTCAGCACCGGATCGAGGGCGGCAACCCAAGCTCAAAGTTCAGCGAGCGGGGCCAAGGCGGAGAAGAAGAGGAAATAAAAAAATGTTGACATGTGGGCTCCGCGTGTATAGTCTCATCTATTTTTCAGGGTCCTCAACTCAAACACATGACATGATGTTCCTATTTGCTTCAACCAAACAAGAAATTGAACCATCTCGTATTTCAAAACAGAGACAATGATCGTTTCACTCCACTTCATTTCTCAAACAAGCACTGAGTAAAACAGAACCTTAAAAATATGTGACTCTTAGAATTTATGACTACTGGAAACAAACCACGATTTAGGAGCTATTTTGGTCAAAGTTTGTTTCCACGAGTCCCACTCCGTCGAACAATGTTACGCTACGCTCACGAGTCATAATTTCCGTTGAACATCATAAATTCATGACAGGTGGACATCTGCCCCTAATTTCTTCAGCCCTCGTAGCACAGTCAAAGCATCTTCAGTGATCGGTCCTGGTCGTTGATCCTTCGATCACAAGAGTCTAACAATACATATCCTTTTCACAGCCTCTGTCCAACCACTTTCTACACAATTTTCTTGGGTGTCAGACGCCGGAAAAGCTCGACTATACTGACCAGTGACGTCCGGTACGTCACGCATAAACGAAGAGAAGCACACTAGACACTACCAACACGCAACCATTTTGAACGAAATGTCCGTCCTCGCGCTTGTAGTCCTCGTTGCTAGCCTGCAGCACGCGGCATCCGCCGGCGCCGGCCAGTTCACCTACGACGGCTTCGCGGGCGCGAGCCTCGCGCTCGACGGCGCCGCGCGGGTGGCGCCCAGCGGCCTCCTTGTGCTCACCAACGGCACGGTGGCCATGACGGGCCACGCGCTGCACCCGTCCCCGCTCCCTTTCCGCGAGCCGACGTCCAACGGCACGGTGCGGTCCTTCTCCGCGTCGTTCGTGTTCGCCATCGTCGGGCAGTACCTCCACCTGAGCAGCCACGGGCTGGCCTTCTTCGTCTCGCACACACGAAGCCTCTCCACCACCATGCCGTTCCAGTACCTGGGCCTCCTCAACACCACCGACGGCGCCGGGGCGGCCAGCAACCACATCCTCGCGGTCGAGTTCGACACGGTGCTCAACTACGAGTTCGGCGACATCAACAACAACCACGTCGGCATCGACGTCGACAGCCTCCGGTCCGTCGCCGCCGCGAAGGCTGGCTACTACGACGACGCTGACGCTGACGCCGACGGCGCCGTGTTCCGCGACCTGAGCCTCTTCAGCCGCGAGGCGATGCAGGTGTGGGTGGACTACGACGGCCGCTCCACGGTGCTCGACGTGACGCTGGCGCCCGTCGGCGTGCCCAGGCCCAAGAAGCCCCTCCTCTCGCGCGCCTTGGACCTAGCCGCCGTGGTGCCTGCCGAGGCGTACGTCGGCTTCTCGTCCTCAACCGGCGTCATGGCGTGCAGCCACTACGTGCTCGGTTGGAGTTTCGCCTTGGACGGCGCCGCGCCACCGCTCGACGTCTCCCGACTACCCGACTTCCCGCTCCCCAGCTCGAAGCCCAGACAACGCCGGAACGTGCTGGCCGTCGTGCTTCCGATAGTGGCCGTCGCGGCAGCCGCTGTCGTTACGGTCGCCGCCGTCCTGATCTACGTGCGCCGGCGGATGGAATACGCGGAGCTGCGCGAGGACTGGGAGGCCGAGTTCGGCGCGCACCGGTTCGCGTACAAGGACCTGCACCGTGCCACCGGTGGCTTCACCGAGAAGAGACTGATCGGGCAAGGCGGCAGCGGCGAGGTGTACGGTGGCGTGCTTCCACGGTGCAAAGCAGAGGTTGCCGTGAAGAGGGTGTCGGACGAGTCGAGGCAAGGGATGAAGGAGTTCGTCGCCGAGGTCGCGAGCATGGGCCGGCTAAGGCATCGGAACCTCGTGCCGCTGCTTGGCTATTGCCGGCGAAAAGGGGAGCTCCTTCTAGTGTACAAGTACATGCCAAATGGTTGCCTTGAGAAGCTTCTGTATGACCAAGGCAGCAAGATCACTCTAGGATGGGATCAGAGGTTTCGGATCATCAAGGATATCGCGGCAGGTCTGCTGTACCTACACGAGGAGTGGGAACAAGTGATCGTGCACCGAGACATCAAGCCAAGCAACGTGCTCCTCGATGACGAGATGAACGGCCGGCTTGGTGATTTCGGCCTTGCAATGTTGTATGACCATGGCACGAGCTCGTACACCACTTGTGTGGTCGGCACAACGGGGTACCTAGCTCCTGAGCTAATGCGCACGGGGAAGGCGAACCCGGCGACGGATGTTTTCGCCTTCGGCGCATTCCTTCTAGAGGTGGCATGTGGGAGAAGACCCATTGAGCAGGGCGTGGAGGGGGAGGATTTTGTACTCGTGGACCATGTTCTTGGACACTGGCTCAGTGGATCGGTAATGGAAGCAGTGGACTCAAAGCTTCTGGATGACTATAACGCGGAGGAGGTGTGCCTAGCTCTGAAGCTTGGATTGCTTTGCTCACACCCTCTGGCCAGTGAAAGGCCGAGCATGAGGCAAGTTGTGCAGTATCTAGATGGTGGAGCAGCGTTCCCAGAGCTAGTACTGACGAATCTCAGCGAACATGACGCCCACGGCAATGCAGGCAGAACATTTTAACTAGAGCTGGCAGAGTGTTAGAAAAGTACTCCTTCCGTTCCAAATCGTAAGTTATTTTAAGAATGTTGGAGTATTTCAAGTTTGACCAGATTTAATTATATTTTTATAGTATATCTATTTGATGTCATAAATATTTTTTTAAAAATTCCTATAATTTTGACCAAACTTAGAACGAATTGACTCTCCCCGATTTTTAGAATGACTTACAATTTAGAATAGAGGGACTACGTAGATCCAAAGGAAATGCTTGTACCCCCGCCTGGTAGGTGGCGATGAGCTCATTGTATAACTTTCACCCCATATGGTGAGACCAAAAGTTGTGTCGATATAACGAAACCTTTTGTTCAAATAAATTTCTTCATATAAATTCTCGTGATAATGTTTTCCTCTCCTGAAAGTACGTGTTAGAAGTAACATAGACATAGGCATAGCTGAAAGTTTTTTTTCTCAAATACACAAGATCATTGCTTATCTTTGTATTAAGAAAAAAGAAACTTTTTATACTAGAGAGGCAATTCCCTGGTCCGATCAGCACCTCAAAATACATTTTAGACATAGCAACCTGGGATCCTCTAGGATCAACCTAAACTACCCGTGGGCCTATGGCGCCATGCCCAACGGGCGTCGGGCTGCTCTACCATACCTCACCCTACATGATGGGAGCATCACGTCGAAGGCCTCTGTGTCTGCACCCGATACTTTGCCCAGGAAGTAGTATTTGCATGACCGCTTGGTCGCAGAAGACGGTGGTGTTGATGGTTCCAGTAACCGCGTCTTCCTCATGAGCAACACTTCGCCGTGTTTGGACGCCACGATGTGATCCATCTTCTAGCAAGAATCTGCATGCTCCTAAGGGGCCAGGTCCGCTTAAGCGGCGGCTTCTGCTTAGGAGGGGAGCTGATGAGGGGTGGCGGCCTCTTTATCACGACCTCTTTAGTGAACCTGGCCAGCCACCTTGCGGCCTCCTTCGAAGACGGCGAGTCCTCGCTGTCGCTGCTTAGCTCCTCAGCACCGCCCATTGCGGTCGTCTCGGTCAAACCATCCTCCCCGGGGCCACAACACGAGAGCCCGGCACAGGCGACGATGAAGGCGAGTCTAGGCCCGCCATGCACTCAGAAATCATCGACGTAGAATACGGGTCTCCAATGGAGCTTGACCCTCTAGAGAGACGGATGCCGAAGCAAGGCATCCGGGAAAGGCGGCAAGATCATCCACCATTGGGTCGACCATGACGAGCCAAGCAGGAGGCTCTACGCACTTGCACAACACCTCCGCCAATGGATCTAGCTCGAGGAGGCAGAGTGCGATAGTCAAAGCAGTGGCGTCGTCGGTGTAGTTAACAGGCTTGTCCAATTTGATGTCCGTCACCGGCTTACCACCGCAGAGTCGGCGTTGTCTCCGGCGACGAAGGTGCTGTTGGCAACCCCTCCCTCCGGACACCTTGCACGGTCCCATTTGTTGTCGGTGGACTACCGAGTGTTGCATGCTGAGAGGGCGGTGGGTTGTCAACACTAGAATGGTGAGGATTGGCCAGCTGTTTGGCGCCGCATTGGACCGCTTACAGTCCGTAGTGAAGTGGTCGAAACCGCGTCAGCGCAAACAATGCCGCGGCATAGCAAAAATTATTTATATATATAATTTATACGCCTAACTTATTCGAAAAAATTTCTACGTACAAGTTTTCATCAAATGTTTTCGTCCTAAAAGTATGTCCGATTAAAATCCGACCTTTTCCCGCGGCCAACTGGCAACAAAGACAACAAACAACAAAATTCGAGAATTATTCGTCAGATTAAAGTTCGATGGTTCAAAATTTTTGTGTTGGGAGCTGCCGAAACACTCGCTATGTGCCGTCAATATGCTGTTTTGGTAGACGAGATTAAACATCCTAATGACATGTAGACAGCCCCTATTACTTAAGAGTACCTCTTCACTATGATAAGCTTAGGAAAGAGGATATCCAACCTCTGGTGGATAAATTGCTGAGTAGGATGGTTGGTTGGAGAGGTAGACTACTGTCTTCTGCAGGAAGACTTACTTTGGTCAAAACCTATTTAGCTAGTATCCCATTGTATCTTCCCCTCCTTGAAATTTCCTAAGTAGGCAATTAGGCTGATTAATTCTCAGTTAGCTAATTGTCTGTGGGATGATGACCCCAATGCCCACAAGTTTCACCTAGCTAACTGGGAGAGTGTTAGCATGCTTAAAGATTTTGGTGGGCTGGGAGTTCCTAGTTTAAGAGACCTCAATATTTGCCTGCTGGCCTCTTAGATTAGGAGGTACTATAACCTAGATGGGAATAAACTCTGGAGGCAGCTGATTGACCATAAATATAGAACGAATAGACCTAACATTTTCTGTAGCCCTACTGTGGGGACCTCAAATTTCTTTAAAGGTATGATGTGGGCAGCTTCTGCTGCAAAGATGGGGTTTAAGTGGCAGCTAGGTAATGGTCAGAAATGCAAGTTTTGAGAAGACAATCGTGTGGGCAGTTCTAGTCTAGCCATCCAATATTGGGAGATTTATATCCTAGCTAACGAGAAATCTGCTACTGTGGCCTCTCTTTGGGATGGTAGTAACTTGAAGTGCACCTTCAGAAGGTGTATAGATGATAGGTTCTACAACCTGTGGTTAGAAGTTATTCAGATTGCTTCCACTATTAATTTCACACTTGAGGAAGATTCTTTAGTCTGGAAATTTAATTCTCAAGGTATTTATTCTTCTCAGTCACTTTATAGAATTATTAATTTCAGGGGTATAACCCCTGTTCATGTTCCTGCAGTCTGGTCAATCAAAATTCCTCCTCGTGTGCATTTCTTCCTGTGGTTGCTCTCGAAAAATAAACTACTGACTAGAGACAACCTGTCTGTTAGGATAGAATTAGGTGATCTAACTTGTCTTTTTTTGTACTGAATTAGAATCTGTACACCACTTGTTTTTTTGGTTGTGTGGTTGCCAAACAACTGTGGGTAGCTTTGTCTGAATAGGGAAGTAGGTAAAGACTTCTTGTCAATAGGAAATTTGTGGTTAAGTAATAAGAAATTTGCTGTCACCAATATTTTCTGTAGTGCTGCCCTGTGGGGGCTTTGGAAACTAAAGAATAGCTTATGCTTTCAGGAAACACAGTGGAAGGGTGGACATGTCCTGCTACTGATGGTGGCCGGCATGTTGAAGAACTGGATTCTTCTTTGTCCAGTGGAGGTGCGACAGGAGTTCAGTTGCTGCTTGGGCAAGTTGGTGAACCTGGCGTCCAGACCTCAGCGCTTGCCAGGCTTGGTCAGATAACAGACCCTGGGAAGCGGCGCCTGTATCAGACTAGCCTTGACTGGAACTCTACTTACTTGCCGGAGGAAGCTCGGCGCCTGGTGGTGGATGACCTGGAGAAAGCAAATCGGGAAGGGAAATGGATCGACTTCTCTAGCTAGAAAGTTGACTGGAATATGTAGTGTGTGGTGTTTACTTTTGGCGGCTGCCGGCTGGGTGGAACTATTCTCTGTAAACGGTGAAGTGCGTGGTTCTGGTGCTTGTAAACACTTAACTGTTGTTCTCGAAAAAAAAAACACTTAACTGTTGGTCTTTGATCTTTATAAAGGCCGGGGGATCCTCCCCTTGAACTCTAAAAAAATTATATGCAGGACCTTGTCAAGTCCAAGCAGTGGTGCAGTACTGCTGAATGGGATTAAACTATTTGACACCGATACCGTCATTCATACTGCTAGATCTTGACTAGAGATAGAAGTCTGGGAAGGCATATAGTTTTCGCAAAAAAAAAGTAGATGACAATCAATCAATGCGACAATGCTTCGTCCTAAACCTGTGCCAAGTTGGAACATGTCATCGTCCCGCGGACATCAATTTCATAGCTTAACAGACACGACACAGTTCACAAGATGTGACACCAACCGACGACGTACGGCTGCTCCAACCTGTCATCGTCCCCCGGACAGATCGGACACCGTGCCGTGGCTCTCGCCGGACGCTGACGACGTCATCGGATACAACATGGCGTACGAGTCGAACCCGTTGCTCTGCAGCGTAGCCATGGCGCCGAAATCCAGCACCGTCGGGGACGGATCCGGGAGCACCAGGCTGCCGTCCAGGTAGTTCACGACCTGCGGCATGCTTGGCCTCGCGCCGGACGAGGCCTGCGTGCAGAGCAGACCCAGCTTGAGCGCCAGGCTCGCCTCGCCGGCGTCGTACTCCCCCTGGAGCCTCGCGTCCACGCAGTCGCTGATCCTGCCCTCGGACCAGCGCCAGAGCACCCAGTCCACGAGCAGGACGGCGCCGCCGTCGCCGCGCGCGTCATCCTCGATGGGTCGCCGCCCACACGTGGCCTCCAGGATGAACACCCCGAACGCGAACACGTCGGTGAGCGGCGTCGCCTTGGATGTGCGCGCCAGCTCGGGGGCCAGGTAGCCGATTGTGCCGACCACCCGCGTCGTCCGTGGGTTGCCGCCGTGGTCGTGCAGCCTGGCCAGCCCG
>JAKNSH010431634.1:0-12535 GCA_027790015.1 Cymbopogon flexuosus
CGGCGTGTTGCGGCGCGCACGCCAGCTCACGCGAGGCGGGAAGAAGACGGCGCAGGCCATACTGAACGCGATGCTCTCGTGGGCGCTGAACAAGGTGGTCTGGAGGATGTACGACGTCGCCATGGCGCGGGTGCCGCATACCATGGCTGCCGCTGCCGCAGCCGTGCTTTTCTGGCTTGGCGTCGTCGTTGTCTACGTGCTCGTCGGCGCCGTCGAGGTGCTGTACACGGCCACCGTCACGGCGTACTACTTCGACTGCAAGAGGGCCGAGGAGGAGACGGCAGGCCACATCCACATGGAGTAGATCCATCATCCTTGCATGGCACGGATTGTACTACATCAAATTTTGATTTCAGTTTTTATAGAAGATAGATAAAACTATGCAATTTTGTACAAGAAATTTTAATTATGGCGGAAAGAAAAACTCTGTGTGAAAATGTCATTGATCGAATTAGATCTGGATTTGAACAAATCTCTGCTGTTTGGAGCGAATTTTTAAAATTGTGTACACAAACTTTGTAAAATTTCTGTAAAACAACAACCGAAATTTGTTAAATTATCTTTTAACCAAATTTTGCACTTTTTTTTTTGAGAAACATTGTACTCAATTAATCTACGGGACTAAATTATTTAGGAAGTCCCGTGATTAAGCTATCTGGACTAAGTTAATTAATTAGAAAGTTTATAAAACGAGCCTGTTTAACGAACCAGTCCAAGCCCTTTGATGGGCTGGGCTAAATGTTACGGAAGTCCAAGACGGGTTCCTAGATGGGCCAAAGGGTCCAAGACCACCACCAGACACTGTGTCACATTGTTCCAGGCCTCTACCACGCCAGCAATGGACGCCGTCACCCGCCTGCCTCCAACGCTTCCTCGTCGTCGGCGGCGACTGGGGGAGCAGGTTGAGGACTCCATCCTAGGAGGAGGCGAAGGCAAGGAACTCTTCTCTCTCCTCAAATCCCATCTGAAACATGGGGAATGCTCGAACAATTTCGTGAGTCTGCTACTTCATCAATCTGATTTGGGCTTCGTCGTTTGCCAGGTTCAGAGGATCCGCGCCTTTGCGGAATGCTTGGTGTGTCCAGATTTGCGCCGGCGATATTGGTAGCATCACGCAATTCGTCGCCCGTATGGTTGCTGTAGCATAGTTGCTGGCTTCTCGTGCAGGTGCAGAATTAGCCTAGTAGATTATGCTTTTTCCATCACCTGCTCGCTCGTCACGCGGTTCAGCAAACTAATTGCAGCTGCCCATTTTGTATTGTTCATTACGAAATTTGTGATTTGACATTGCGGCCTAGCAGCAAACTGAATTTGATGCATTAACTTGTGCAAGCGTTTGATGACTAATGCTACTGTAGTTCTTGCCGTCCAAAGAACAAATGGGTAATTCTAACTCTGCGTTGCTAAAGAAATTATGTCAGTAGGAAGTATGAACTTAGGACTTTGTGTTAACTCGCGGTTTCAAAGTCCAAAAATGGTGAAGGGATCATATCTCCACGACCTAGAGCTTTGTGCTAAGCTGCTAACTTTAATCATGACTTACTGTAGACTATGTAAGATATTTTAGTCACGGCAAGATTGCCTTCACATAATATTGGTTATGTTCTGGTAATGACTTTAAATTCCTGCTATCCTTACTGTCGAAAAAAAAATCCTGCTATCCTGTGTACGGCACTGATTATATTTTACTCTCTGGCACAGTCAGTTGTTGTCATGTGCTAATTTCAACCTTTGTTTGGCTACACAACCTATTTGTTATATATGGGGCCACAAAAATATATAAGGATGATGTTTGATTAGTTCGTCTATGTGCAACAGCTATTTATGTCGGATGTGTTGCTGTGGCTCTAATCCCTGCTTTTGTCTTCGTAGTACTTGAACCTTTTGTTTCTTCTAACAGTGCCACTACATTGAATAGGCGATGTATCTAAATCCCACATAACCATGCTCTCTGCATTTGGTTTAATCTGTGCAGATTTGTGACAAGCTGGTAATACTGATTGCAACCATTTGTGAGATCTGCTCCCCAGTTTTGGTAAGACTTCCTCCTAACAGTAATGTTAGTGACTTTCAAGTCATAGAACCATCTGTAGTTTAGTTAGTGAGTAGTGACTCATTGAACCATATTTCCATATATGTAGTATCTATGTCGCTTGCAACTAGGCCTTCCCTAAACTGACTGTGCTAAAAGAACATATGGATCATTTGTTGAATGCTACCCTTATGAATGCCACATATAAGTTCCACAAGCTACCAATTTTTAAAACTGACATCTATTGTCAGGATAATAGAAAATCACTATGGCCTCTACTGTTTTCAATGAATCCACTTTTCAGCTGGTACTCAGAATTGTGTATGTGTTATGCATGACTTCTTTTATTCACTTTTAGTCATTTTGTATACTTATTATGTTCAAGAAACAACAGAAAGGTCCGGTCTGGTACTGCTATGTGACAATGTGCAAATTGCAGAAATAACATGCTATTAGTTTAGTCCCAGAAATTAAATGACTAAATCACTAAACATGATTTGGAAACTGAACTTTGTTTTAGCTACCTTCCACATACAAAGTGCATGATAGGCTGTTCACTGTCTGTTCCAAACTAGTAAGCTACATAGTGAGAAGCGTGTGATAAGTTGTTCACTGCAAAGTGCATGATAGGCTGTTCACTGTCTGTTCCAAACTTTAAAGGATTTAATCCTAGAGCTCATGATTACTTGATTAGTGATACCATCTCTTTTATAAAAACAATTACATGTTTATATGGCTAACTAGAACTGAAACTTACACTATCGATGACCATCTTATGCTCTTAGCCATCATGAGTCCTAGAAAATTCCCATTGGGAAATCTGTAGTTGAATCAACTTCTGACTATGTAACAGCAATGCTTTAGTTTTGAATGCAGTCCATTTGCTCCTTTTTCCTAGACCATTCAATGTGGAATCATTCAATGAGATAGGCCATAATTTTACTTCTTCATTGTACTTTAGTTTGGATTTTACTAAATTCCAGCTAATATGCCGAATGCAGACCTGCCAGAATGTGGTACTGTGACAATCTAAATCTTGATCTTAGCTAAAACTATGCTGCTTGTTTGCCTCTCTCCCTCCCTCTGATGGCCTGTTTTTATTAACAGTTTAATGGCCTATTACTGTTAGTGGCAACAACTTTTTTCTGAACAAATTAACTGACGATGCTCCTGTACCCTCTGTTTTCTACATCTCAGTCAGGTACAGTCTGAGCTACAAAACAGCATGAAGGGTGGTTTTGATCTGATGGCAAAGTTCTGTGAGACTCTGACACTGAATTTTGAGCTGCGCATGGCTATACTACACAACATCATCAGTGCCTGGAATCGGGGGTAGCCTGTGGGCGCCTGGTCCTTTACCCAACTCCACTTGGTGGATCTAGTCTTGATTGATTAAAGAAAACAAGCCATGTATTTTTGTATGAACATATGCCATGATGCAGTGGTATGCAAAATTTTCACTTCTACTGTAAATCAGATTTCTGGCCTTGCTAAATTGTGCTTCTTAGTTCTGACTGTAACATACATTTTGACTACCTAGGTTTCTGCTTCTATCTGCAATTCTGCATGGATCATGGTATTTGCAAAGCTTATTACTCTCGACATCCTGAAAAAAATTCCTTGAATTTGTAAATTGTAACCTACAGGTAAATCCAATGTCAAAAGAAAACATGCAAATTCCTTTTACCATCACTTCCTCACCTGATAATGCTTTTCAATCAGAAAAGCAAAAATGAGTAATGCCAATCGTGTATTCTTCCATTGCAGAATTTAAACTAAACATGTTCAGAACATGGGCGTTCTGGTTCTACAAGTCTTATGCTAAAAAGAAGGTTCTACAAGTCTTGTGCGCTCCAAGCCCAAGCCTCCAGCCTCCAGGACCAGGAAGCTGAATGTCATGGTGGACCCACAAGTCAGTGTAATCACGCCACCCTTCCCTTCAGCCGAATGTCTTGGTGGACCCACAAGTCAGTGTAATCACGCCACCCTTCCCATCAGCTGAATGCCTTGGTGGACCCACAAGTCAGTGTGATCACGCGGCCCTTCCCTTCCCCTGCCGCAAGGCTTTCTCCAGCCATTTCAAAATTTGAAATCTATGTCGTTCCCCGGCGCTTATATATGCACGCACTCGGCACTCCTCGCCAGCACGCAGGGAGCTGCGCCTCCCCCTCCTACCGCTGCATGGGCAAAGCCATCTCCCTCCTCCGGCCACCACAACCAGCTCGAAAGGACGAGGCGGCGGAGATGATGGAGCTGAGGAAGCGCCCGAGGCCGCGGCGCGTCGACCCGGACTTCGTCTCGTCCCCGCCTCCCCTGCCGCCGAGGAAGCGGGCGCGGAAGCAAGCAGCGGCGCGGAAGGTGGTCGAGGCCGCGGGAGCTCCGAAGAGGCAGCCGCCGGCGAAGCGGGCCAGGCGCGCCCCGGTGGGCATCGGGTGCCCCGTCGCTGGGCTCCATCCTGCGACGTGCGGCAGGCAGCCGCCGCTGCGCTCGTCGACGCGCGTCCTCTTCCGCCCGCGCCATCCATTCAACTGGTACGCTGTGTGTGTTCGGTGATGAATTGGGTATTAGCTTTCCTGCTACTACGTGCGATCGGAATTGGTTGCAGTTCTGACTTCTGAATGCTCTGTTCGATCCTCTGGTTATGATATGTGTGGCTCAATGGCTGTGTGCTTAGCGGAGGGAATTGGCTCGTACTGACTTGGATTTTCTCGAATTTGAACTTTAGCGCTCCGAATTCGTAGTTGCATTTGTGTTTCAAGGGATTTTAAGCCTTCTGCTGTGAATCATGCTTGGTTTGAAAGCGATCGAGATTAGCAGGCTCCGTATGTGTACGTAGATTGAAGCTTAGAGACGATTCGAATTTCGTTCGCTGCATTTTGTTGTGTATCTGCCTTGCATTATTAGAGTTAGAATTTGATCGAAGCCCGCATCTCTGTTTGAATCATGAGATGGAAGTTGTAGCACTTCCGATTCGAATTCGTTCGCTGCATTGGATGAACTATTGTAGCACTTCCGATTTATTTGAATTCAAAAGCGTCAGAGCAGAATCCGTCAATGCCTGCGAACAGCTGCAGTTTAGCTTTGAATTGCTCCTGGTTTCCATGCTCTAGAGAATTAAAACATGATATCTCTAGTGCTAGTGATGATACGCATTTCGAATCAGAAATTTTAGTTCGAATAACTGTGCTCTGTTATTCCCCCTTTGTACGGATTTGTGATTTAAAGCTTACGATCTTACGTTTTGAGCATCTGTCAGTAAGCTGAAGCTTAGAGATGATTCGAATTTCGTTTCATTGCATTTCGTTGTGTATCTGGCTTGCAATGTTAGAGGTTTTTTTTTTTGTTTTGTTTTTGACAACAAACGTTACAGTTCGAATTCGATCGAAGCCTGCATCTCTGCTTGAAACTTTGAATCATGAAATGGAAATTTGGCTGCTCGATTGGCTGAATTTTTGTAGCTCACCAATGCCTGCGAACAGCGTTATCCACCAATTGTAAGCATAGTGCTTATCCACCAATGCCTGCGAACAGCAGCAGTTTAGCTCAAATTGCCTCTGGTTACTGGTTTCCATGCTTTAGAGAGTTGATTGAAACCTCAAATCTATATCTGTAGTGATATACGCATTTTGAATCAGAAAATTCAGTTCGATTAACTGTGTTCTGCTTTCAATTGTAAGAATTCGTTATCCCCCTTGTATGGATTTGCGATCTAAAGCTTCTCATCTTACTTTCTGAGGTTCTGCCAGCGAATTATCTGCTCCTGCTGCTAATTTGATACCACAGCATTAACTGCTCACACCAGCATTACAAAATCTGGGTCCAGTTTCGTCATTGAATTGGTTGGAATCCTGAGCAAGTATTTCTGAATGCAGGTACGAGCCGGACATGTGGACGGAGGTGGCCAAGCACCTGTGCGGCTTCGACCTGCTCCGCCTCTCCTCCACCTGCCGCTGGTTCCACCGCCTCCTCGCCGACGACTCCATCTGGCGCTACGCCTTCTTCCGCGACCTCAACCTCACCGACGCCAACCCGCGCATTCATCGCCCGCTCTTCCGCTCCTGGCGCTACCTCTACTTCGCCGCCTTCGGTAAGCAGAGCACCAAATCCATCCCCCACCCTATGGCCGTATCCCACTTCGGCTCTCCCACTGACAGCTGGTCCCACTTACTGACACGTGTGCTCCATTTCCTAACAGATGGTTCCCACGCCTTCTCGTTCTGCCAGAACGGCGAGCACCGGAGTAAGCGCAGCGAGACTGCAGGATTTACTTGCCAATTTCGCAATTGCCTTGCGCAATGGCTCTGTGATACATCGTCAGTGTATGTGTATTTGACGTCGGTGAGATGCAGGTTCGTGGCGGATCGGGTCATTCGTGCTGGACTCGCCGGACATGGTGCTCATCGGAAGGCTGCCGCTGCCGAAGTGGCTGACGTCGGATCCCGAAGAGGCGCGGCTCAACATCGCGATACTGGGCGCCTGCAAGCTCGTCAACGCCCGGCCCGGGATCTGGATCACCGGTACGTCGCTACATCCCATGGCCATCTTTGAGCCTTCGCTGTCTGGCCGTCTTCAGCTGTCTGTCTTGAACTTGAACTGTCTGATGATCCCTCACCATTGTTCTGTGCTCCTGTTGAATGCTGCAGACATGCATGTGATGCGATGCCCCTTGTGCAAGCGCAGCAGCTGCAAAGGTGAGCCGGTGGATGGATGCTCTGCTCCTGCCCTGCCAGTATATGCCTGTTCGTTGTTACTGAATTTTGGTGGGGGTGGAATTGGTGCTTCACAGGGAACAAGCAGATACTGGACGCACGCCACTCTGAGCTGTTCCTGGAGAAGGCGTACTGGGACGAGACGTTGGAGTACGAGACCCTCGGCGAGCACTTCCAGGACGAGGAGGTCCCCGCCGCCTTCTGTGCCGTCGTCAACGCCAAGCAGTTCGCTTCTCCGTCCACTGCAAGTACGTCGTCCGGCAATCATCTGATCATTCCAGTGCTGTCTCTGCCCAGTCATCTGTCTGTACTCTCTACTGTACGTTATCGACAATGACATGGTGATGGATTGGTGAATCGTGAATGACATGGTTGGCGTCGGTCTTGCCTTGTTCTTCAGCTGTTCTCAACAGGGCCTGGGCCGGGAAGCCCGAGGACCCCATGACCAGGCACTGTGCTTCCGCAACCGCCGCCGCCATCCACACCAACCTCCAGAGCAACGGAGGTATGTACACTCATGGTTCATGAGCAATGAGCTGCAGCAACCATTCCGATCCTGGTTCCAGCGCAGTGCCAGTTCTGAATCTTGACGCGATGTATGTTGTGTTCTTGGATGGCAGGCCTGCTATCGACGTTCGAGGCGATGCGGGACACGAGCAGGGACGGACAGATCGTGTCTGTCAGGATCTCCCAGGTGCTCTTCTGAGATTGTACCCTCCAACCTCAGCTCCAAAGTTTTCTGGCGCTGGACTGATGCTGCACACACCGTAGATGAATGTGTTATGCTGCCTTGGCTGTTATGATTTATGCTAGAGTAGGCCAGGCCGCTCTGTTATTGGTTTAGCTTATTATTGGTACATTGCTGTCTATACTGTAGAGAGAAGTTGAGCAGATCTTCGGCTAATGTAAGTAATGCCGTGCAATTTTCTGAACTTGCGTGCACTGCGGAATTTATGTCATTATTATCAAGTATTGTATACGTACTGGAATTATATGCTTGTTTGCTTAAAGGTTATAATATATGTGGTTATACGAGCACGATTCTGTTTCTGTACGAATGGATTGTCATGATGTGCTGAAATGAAAAGAATGAGAATGTTTCCTTTTCTTGCCGACTGCCGTGTACATCAAACATGATCAACTTTTGTCAATTCCCAAAAGGCCAGAAGGATCGGATCGCAGAACCTACATGTTACGTTCCTGAACCGATTGGCTCAAGAACTGATAACTGAAGTTGGAATTTAGACGGGAAAGAATCTGAGCTAGAGGACGAAGAAGAACAAGACGAAATGGGTTTAGAGTAACCAATCCACGGCGCCCGTTTTCTTTTCGAGCAACAGCCCAACGCCAGATTACTGGGCCTTTAAGGCCAGCCATCGGCCATGCAAGCCCATTACTTATACAGCCCATGACGGGAACCAAAGGCCCACTTAGCAACTTAGACGGTTTGGTCATAACACCACTGCATCGTGAGTTGGTGACAGCATGGCTGGTGCGTGCTTTGGACCTTAGCAATCAGACCATGAAAAAAACTTCGTTTAGGAATCAGATTTATTTTTTTTTAATTTGGGAATCCTACATTAAAACAAAATTCTTTTAGGAATCAGGCCTTCCGGCAGTTTTGGCGTGTAACGGTGTTAACTACAGAGTAAAAAGACCATTTTACCTCTGGCCGAAAAAAAACAAAAAATACAGTTTGGTTTATTTGTTGTATGAGATATTTTTACTATATACATATTGAGTATATAATCACACTTATTTGTTGTATGGGACATTTTGACTATATATTGGGTATATAATCACACTGAACCACACATATATAACCATGCATATATTCTCGCATAACCACACATATATAATCACATTGAACCACACATGCACAATTCACAAATCCCTCATAGTTTCAGTTTCACATAAACAAGGTCATAGAATATGTCCACATATCATCACAGTTTAGTTGCTTTCGACGCCGCTGCAGCTGGCTGGGGCGGCAGATCTGCCTTGGCCGGCCCCGGATCTGCCGGCTTGGGCGGCGGTGACGCCGTCAACCATGGGGAGAGAGCGAAGTTTTTCCTTTTCTTTCTTACGTGAAACGATGAAGGAACGACAAAGGATTGTTCTGGCGAGTAAGACAGAAAGGAGTCTTTTTTACGATGCACAGTGCAAAAGTTCTCAGCCTGCCCTAACGGACCTAACATAAGGCTTTCCTAAAGGAATTTTGTTTTGAGACCGGATTCCCAAATTAGAAAAAAAAAACATGATTCCTAAACAAAGTTTTTTCCAGGGTGTAATTCCTAATTCTCCACTTTGGTTGTCACTCGTCTTGAGCTTGACATTCAGCTCCGATATGAAATTGACTCAGAATTCGAAACGCCGCATCCAAGTCAGGTTTCGATCTCTTTACGGCGCACACAATGCGAATGCTTGCTCAGACGCTAGATCCATGTCCAGCGAGCGCGATATCCCGGAGGCTGCAGCGGTGGCACGGGGCATGCTCCGTGAGCTCAACCTGTCGGCCAGAGCCCGGCGTTGCCGTTGACCGAAGCCGTGAAGGTCGCGTGGTCGTTCGTGGCGCTGGCACCGTCCACGGAGCTAGAACACTTCGCGGCCACGGGCCACCGGCATCGACCGCCGAGCCAAACCGCCTGCTCTGCTCGCGCTGCTGCGCGACGTGGTAGGGTGGTGGACGACGGTGATACCTCCAGGAGGCGTTCCGTGTAGTCCACGAGGTGGTGGCCGGTGAGCAGCCAGTGCGAACCCTGCGAGCACGGGCTCGCCGCCGCGACGGCCTTCGTCGCGCTGGTGTTTGACAAGTACCTCGTCATCGGCGACTACGGCGCCTCCAACTCCAAGCAGCAATATGCCGTGGCCGTGGTCCGTGGATGGCCTCCAGCTCCAGGACTAGTGGACCACCACGATCAGGGTCGCGGGTCGCGGGATATCGTGACCTTGGAGGGAGCCGGCCGGCGCCGCAGCTGCCTACGAGGCTACGACAACGTACTTGTCCAAGACCAGCGCCACCAGGGTGACCGTCACGGCGACGGGCACGTGATCGCTGGGTTCACACTGGCCGACGACCCAGAACGCCTCCTGCACGAGCATGACCGACCTCCACCACCCAACCACGCCGTCGATCGCCGACCGGCGGCGTGTTCTCGCTGGCTGGACAGCTCTTTGTCGATCTACTCTGCCTCTTGATCGCGTCGCGAAGCAGCGCGAGCAGGGGCTCCGTCTCGGTGACGGCGGCCGTCAAGCACCGCGAAGTGGTCCAGCTCCATGGGCGGCGACATCGCGTGAACGACGACACAGTCACCACCGTCCGGGACGTCGCTCGCGCTCGACATGGATCTAGCGTGTGATGAGATCAGAGAAGACCTGGCTTGGACGATGCATTGCTGCGTTCGACAGCAACGAAACAGCGAAGCACCATGATGGTTCCATTGGTTGAGTGCTGACTGCTGAGCAAAAATATCAGAGAGATCAGGCATCAACACCAAAATTCAGATACGTAAATCGACTGGAGACACATGATTTTAAATCCAAATTAAATGTGAATTTGCATAGAACCACGATGTCCAACGTGTTCATACGAAACATAACAATAACCTCGATAAAAAAATAATACAAAATATGTAAGGGAGAAACTTACACCATGATTTTGTGGATGAGTTAATGAAGCTGAGATACATTTCCTTGCTATTAGTCGCCTGAATATAAACCGTAACATAGAATTAGCACTCGCAGGCTATTCAAGCTGTCAAAATCATTAACCACAAAAACCACACAAAAGTAGAAACAATGACGAAAATAGAAGAAATAAGCGAATAGCCGGCATAATTTGTGAAGAAATGTCACATAAATCGTTTTGGTTGTGTGATAGCATGGGAGGGGCACATGTAGTTGAACATGGGCAAGATTTGGGTGTGGTTCATGACGGCGGTGAATATCGAGCAAGCGATGTTTGAGATTTGGGGTCTAGTAGCGAGTACACATAGGAGAAAGGAGAATATAAAGGACAAAAAATCATTTCTAGACAGTGGATTCAGTCCAACGGCAAGACGATATTCTTTTTTTTTTTTGAGGAATAGATGATGTTGTGCAGTGTTAGGTGAAAAATGTTCATAGGTGTTGACCTTTTTCAAAGAAAATCCATATGGGCCCGAATATAATTGGCTTCAATTGAATTTATGAATACCGGTTTCCAAATAAATGTGTGCATATCTCCTGCATATCACTCTTTAAGAGGGAATACATTGCTAGCTTCAAATTGGTATATTATAAATCCAATAGAGGGTTTTTTCCAAATAAATGTGTGCATATCTCCTGTGTATCATCTTTAAGAGGGAATAGTATTAGTAGCTTCAAATTGGTATATTATAAATTCATTCGAGGGATTTTCCAAATAAATGTGTGCATATCTCCAGCGTATCACTCTTTAAGAGGGAATAAAAGTACGCTTCAAATTGGTATAATATAAATCCAATAAAGGGAAACATATATGGCGGAGAAAAAATCCATCAAAATATTAAAATTTTGTCTCGTGATGTTGTTTCGAAGTCGAGATCCCCATTTGATTCCACAGCTAATCTGGGATTTGGGGGGTTGAATGGGTTCAACTTCTTTCAGCTTTATTTGGATCCAAAATTCAACTTAAAAAATTCCCTCAAGACCCTCTTCCCATGGTAGTAGGGACACTGAGCTCAGCTCTCGTTAATTAAAAGACACTGCAAAGTTTGTAATGACACTCCACAAACAAAACTTATGCTGATGAATGAATTTCAAGAGTAACATATGTGATGAAGAATAACCTGGCAATGAACTCACATGCTTACAAGATTTATTTTGATGCCGTTGCATCAACTCAGGCTTTGGACATGCATAACCTCAACAATCGAAGCGGCATCCAAGTCAGGTTTTGATCGCACAAAAACCACGTTGTCCATGTCGAGAGAGCACGATGTCCAGGAGGCAGCAGTTGCATAACCTGTCGTACGACATGGTCGCCATGAAGTGCACCTGGTCAACACCGTCCGACCCCGTGGCAGCTGCATCGTCGTTGTTCACGGTGCTATGGCTGCCGATGGTTGGTCCTCGACTACTTTCTCGGTGCTCGATGGCTGCCGCCTCGGCTGCGGCAGCAAGCTTGCGCTCAACAGGCGGCCCATGGTGGTGCTCTGCATCTCCAGACCCGTCAGCTTACGCAATGTCGTCGATGGTACTGAGTTTATTGCCATGGTTAGACTCACCTTATCCCCAGAACCAGATCACAATCGCTGCAAATGGCAGCAAAACCTGATGAAATTGGGCGGAGAAAGCCCTGGCCAATATCAAGCCGGCGGAGATTTCGCGTTCGCCCGCACAGGATTGAAGGTCTAACTTATACTGTATGAATTTAATGAAGGCCTATCCTTTTCTTGCTCTTTCAATTCCTGCCTAACGTGTTTTTAATAGACCTTATTACAAACTCATTATTTCAGACGCGTTGATGTCTTTTAAATGAGGCAAGTGAGGGTATCAGATCATCCTTACTGTTACTCTTTTAAATGCTATTGCAAACTTGTCAAAATGATTTTAGAATACACACCAAATTTCATATTTGTGCATGACTCGGAAGAGATTATAGTTACGTTGACTGCTTTAATGACGATTGCCAATCATATTCGTCACGCCCAACATCAACGACGTGCCGCCGTGCTGCTCCTCTAAGAAGGTCGGTGGCTCTAATAAGGTCGGTGGTGACAGCGCTAATGCAGCAACTGATAATTTTGTCAAATGTCACGTTGGTAATTCTAAT
>JAKNSH010431803.1:0-11646 GCA_027790015.1 Cymbopogon flexuosus
AGACAACTTCAGTTTTATAATGCTTTTGTGTTGGGGCCGGCCAGAGCCGTACTGCACGCACACCAAACGTGTGTTTCGATCAGTCTCATCTCTGTCAGTCGATCTTCACGTACCGCTGCCCGGCAGTTACAATAATGCAAGAACACGTCTTTTGCGTGCCCATCTGCTGCTGCATGCATTGCGGATGGCATAGAAGCTGTTTTCCGGCCCCATCACATCACCCATTCCCACTCACACTCTCACTCGGCAGTAGTATGTGTGTATATATATGCAGTGCAGTCGGCAACCAGCCATTCCATAGACACACATTGCAGTGGTAAGTCGTAGCCACCAGATCGATACACATACATGCCTGACTCCCTGACTCCCTGCCTAGCTCCTATGGTAAGATGGAGACTGCAATCAACTGAAGGTAACTTCAATTCCTCAACCCAAAGCTTGTCAGATAGAAACATGACTACAGTTAGGCAACGGGTTTGCATTGGGCAGGATATATTTGATTACACACCTATAAGCTGAATAACCAAATAAATACCCCGTTCAATTTGAAAGACAGAGTAAGCATATGTTATTGACTGAAAGGGAACGGCACGAACAAATGCCCAGAAAAGTAGAGAAAAACATCAATGGATCGGCAAGTAGTTAAATTTCTAAATTATGACGTTGTAAAATAAGTCGGCAGGGAAACTAACTCCAGAGCTGGATCTATAGTATTATATATGGTGCTATATATTGTAGATACTATAACAATTCGCGCCAAGAGGATAATCTTTGGTAGCCACCACCAGTAGTGCCTTATGTTTCTTAAGTCGAGGATCCAGTAGTTAGGTGTTCGGTTGTGGCCAAACTTTGATGGCTACTCGCCATTGAGTTCGCGCCACTGGGTTGTAACAAAACTTTTCCTCTTAATGAAATACGGGTAAATGGCCCGATCGCGAAAAAAAAGCTTCCTTGCGAACATAGTAGACGAACATAACCGAGAAAACTAGCTGATTGACAGTTTGTTAAGCCCGACATAAATTAAATGAATGGAAATAAAATTTCTTAGCTGTAAGTTTCTTTTTTAGGATACAAATGATGTTAGGCTGATGATCAATATATACTCCGTTGCAAGATCATCGTGATCGCCTTGGCAACTGTTAATGTGTGTTGTCCCTCAGAATGTCGGATGTGGTTGTTGAGTACTTATCATGTGAAGTTTTTTTTCGAGAAACAAGAGCACTGCATAATTATAGCCAGTTATCATAAGGCTCAAGCCCTGATAGAAGTGACGGTCCATCACGATAGCCTTGCAATGGTGGCTATATTGATCATAAGCCTCACCTACTTTGTATCCTAAAATTTTTTTCACCTAAGATATATTTTATTTCCATTCCTTTATATTGGTTTTAACAAACTGTCAATCAACTGTTTTTCTTCGTAATGTTCGTGTACACGACGAAGGTACATAGGCACCCCAAGTGATGGCGGGTAAATATTGTCATCTTGGCGGACTTTGTTATAATATCAACAATGGCATCATGCTAATAGATCCAACTCTAGGGACAGTTGCCCTGCAAACCTATAAAACTTGTAATACAGAAAAGTGCATTGCTTTATCCTGCCCAATACAACATGTTGTCTAACCATAGTGGTGTTTCCATCTGACAAGCTTGGTTGACATGAAGTTACCTTCAGGTGATCACAGTCTGCATCTTAATGTACCATTTTCTATTGCAGCAATCATATTTACGAGCTTCTGTTATACGTGTGCTGCTGGCAAAAAAAAAAAAATGGTCATTGGCACCACGTTGGTACCTCATTCTTCTCACTAATGCCCAAAGTAGTTGCATAGAAGAATTGGAAAAAAATAACGAGCAAAGTACTGAATTTGGGTTGTGAATTTGTGACCCAAGCAGACTAAATTAAGCAAGTGGTTTTTACATGGTGCCAGGACTAACTGGAGTATGCATTGTGTTCCTAATCTGATCAGCTATTGGAAGATAAATATTTTTACCGAACCAAGCATGACTGATGTGGCTGCAAATTATATTGGACTCAGTTTATAAATGATACAACTTTTGACAACAGTTAAGCATTGGTGTCATGGTGATTTGGTGGAACGCTACAAGGAAGGGTGTGGCTGGGTGACAACCGGCTTGAAGTCGATTGGCAGGAGGTGCTACTGCTCAGCAATTGTTCTCTGACTGTAGCTGCCTACAACAGTATGGATATTTAGATATGCTATATTATATATTTTCATAGGTAAAACTTAGAAGGCCTTGCAGTCTTGCTTAGCCTGAACTGACAGCAGTAACATGATGGAGGCCTTCCTATCTCCCCTTAGTTTTTGAATCGGAGAACAGTAAAATATTGAGTTGTCGGTGTTGTCTGTGTCCATAAAGATGCAGCAACACCGGATGCATTCAGCATCATGCATAGCCTGAACTGACAGCAGTAACATGATGGAGGCCTTCCTATCTCCCCTTAGTTTTTGAATCGGAGAACTGTAAAATATTGAGTTGTCGGTGTTGTCTGTGTCCATAAAGATGCAGCAACACCGGATGCATTCAGCATCATGCATGACAGAGTTATTACCGAACTAGTGTAGAATGGGACTCTGTTGATTAATATCCAGGAGCCCTGTGATGGTCATTTGATTTGACTCCGTATGTTGATCTTTGGCAAAGCAGCTTTGCTATTTTGGTTCCAGCTAGTTACTGAAGCAGCTTGTCAAGATCACGACTAGAACGAACTTTACAGTGTATTGAATAATGCGTGCAATGCAGGATAAACAGAGATACTTGCAGATGAATACCCTGCTACTCCATCCAGACTTTTTTTTTCGAAAACACAGGAGAGCTGTGATTCATTGTATTAGAGAAGAAACATAGTCCCCATACAATCCACTCATCTCATACGGGGACCAAATATAAGAGGTGGTTTGACCATCAAAATAAAGACGAAAACTTGAGCCAAAAAACAACACCACCTTTTTTTTGAACCGAGGGATCACCCCCTTTCCATTTCAGCAAGTAAAACGGAAATACAGATAGTTTGGGTTATGTAGAAGGGAAGGAGGGAAAGGATAAAAGGATAGTAGGGGGTGTGGGGAGTTAAAACCTTCCTTACAACCGAGACAAACCTAACATGCAAACTATTCAACAAAGCAGAACAGTTACCCAAACACCGAACTACTCCTAAAAGCACTTGTAACAGGTCCCAGCACCAGAGAAGAAGTCATAACAAAGAGCAGGACGGTGAAGCAGCGCCCTCATCAAACATCGCCCCCATCATCTTGTTTGTCTCTTTGAGTCTTCTGGCCCTCATCCCTCTTTTTCTTGCTTGCCAATTCTGCAGCTATCTTTAGAACAGTGTTGATTCGATGGATCAGAGCCTCTTTGTCGCCACCTGGGTATAGATCTGCCCAATAGCTCATAAGCATGCAGGCATAACATAACAATGGAAGCAGGATCAAGAATTTTTTTTTTTCCATCAAAGCAAACTGCATTACGAGATTTCCACACCGCCCAGCAGATGGTAGCGATCCCCAAAGTGTGGAATGTACCCCCATTGGGTAGCCATTTCCTACACCAACCCCAGCAATGCTTAATTGTTTTGGGTATATCAGTAGCTTTCAAACAAAAGGCAAAAATCGACCACACAGCTTTTGCTGTGTTACAAAGAAAGAACAGATGATCAGCGTCTTCATATTGATCACAGAAGCTACAGGTTGGGTCACCAGATCAATTCCTCCTAACCATGTTATCCCTTGTCAAAACAACACCATTGTCTTTTTCTGGAGCTTTATAAAATCCACTCTAGACATCCTTTTTTTAACCATAGCTTATTTGCAGTTCTATAGGTAACTATAGTCATATTTTTTTAACCATAGCTTATCTTGTCTACTCCATTATTAAGTTCAAAAAAAAACTCCCAAAACAAGCACATTTTTTTCTAGTTTTTGCCAAAAATAATATTGTTTTCATTTTGCCGTAAAAATATTGTTTTCATTTGATCGGGGACTCAAAGATTATAGAAACACCTACCATTATTTAAAATATTAAATAAGTACCACACTGGATTAATCATTAAATACATTCTTATCTACAACATATACCTACTCATCATAATTATTAATGATTTTCTATAAGTTTGGTCAAACTTTAAAAGTTACTTATTTAATCACTTTTTGGATCTTATATTGTTTTTTTTTTAAACTGGGCCTCTTTATATTCCTCGTGTACTAACAAATCGTTAGCCACAATAACAGCAACATTTTGAGGCAAAGAGGCAATGATCACCTCATCGCCCTCAATACATAAATGACCCAACGCAGCCAGCTCGTGAGCGGCCCTATTACAATTTCTACCAACAAACTCACACCTAAACTGGATGAAGTTTGAAGCCAGCAAATGTTTAACTTCGTGAACTAGAAGCCCCACATCAACATCATCGTAAACCTCCGACTTTATCGCCTTCACCACCTCCTGAGCATCTGTTTCAACAATGAGATGACCAACGCCCGCGTTCACTGCCATTTGGATTCCCTACAAACATGCTATGATCTCGGCGTGGGGACTGAGCAAATGATTGACTTTTCCTCTTCCTGCTGCAACCACGTCTCCATCCCAATCTCTTATGAGCGCCCCCCAACTGCCGTCCTTGACACCAGGGATAAAGGACGCATCACAATTTAGCTTCAAAATGCCCGGTGGTGGTTTGGACCATCTTACTGTCTCACCCCTCAGCCTTGTATTTATAGCCGGTTGATTCATCGTCAAATTTATTTCATTGACATAGAGTTCTACTCCTCGAGCAAGGACTCGTGGATCTCTCCGCCTCTCTTCTTCCCTGATTATGTTCCGCTCAGACCAGATGAACCAAAGAGCAGTTACCATCAGGAGTTTCCTCTGCTCTGTCGCTTTCAAGACGTGTTCCACCGCTTCCACAGCCGAACATATAGAGGCCAACTTGAGTCTGTCAGTTTCCAGTCCCAATATCCTCCATAGTTTCTTTGCGACTTTGCACTTGAAAAAAAGATGCCCCCGTCTTCCCCCAGATGGTTACAGACTGGGCACCTTGTATTAATTCTCATACCACGACGAACAAGATTGCACCTGAGCGGATGGCTGTTATGCGCAAAACGCCAGAGAAAATGCTTGAGTTTGTTGGGACACTTCAGTTTCCATATCGCCTTCCAATGACCTTGCTCAGGGATTCTGCTGCCCCCTTGCTGTCCGCTAGCTGATCTATTTATCAGGAACTCTTCTCGCGCCACCTTGTATGCACTCTTGACACTAAAAGTCCCATGTTTATCAAAATGCCAAGCAGCAGTATTGTCCCGACCTTGGTGGACAGGAAGGGCTAGTATCAACTCGGCATCCTCCTCCCAGAAAAGGTCACGAACCAGCTCTACATCCCAGCTGCCTGTATAAAGATCAAATAGCTCATCAACCTCCCTCAGAAGATTATGACCCCGTGGTGTAAGTGGTCGTCTGGAGCTGTTTCTTGGGATCCATGGATCAGCCCAGATGTTTATCCCAGCACCATCCCCAACCCTCCAAATCATTCCACGTTTTACCACTGCCAAGCCTTCAAGTATGCTGCGCCATGTGTACGACATTCCTGCCTTCGGTTGAGCTTCCAACACCGAGCAATTAGCAAAATATTTAGCCTTCAGAACCCTTGCACATAGAGAATCAGGTTGCTTCAGCAATCGCCAACACTGCTTTGCTAGCATAGCTAGGTTGAAACAATGGATATCTCTGAAGCCTAGTCCCCCTTCATCCTTGCTCTTCAACAATTGATCTCTGCTTAGCCAATGTATCTTATGCTTTCCTTCCTGGTGATTCCACCAGAAGCGACATATCATTGCGCTAATCTGGTCACACAGGGTTTTGGTCAAATCAAAACAGCCCATAGCGAAAGTTGGGATAGCTTGTGCCACGGCTTTTATCAAGATCTCCTTTCCCGCCCACGACAAGAATTTCTCGTTCCACCCCTGCATGCGCTTCCAAATTCTATCCTTCAGGTAAGCAAAGGTGTTAATCTTTGATTTCCCCACATGAACAGGAAGCCCCAGATACCTCTCGTTCATCGTTTCTCTAGTTATTTGTAGCAGCTCAGCTCACCCACTTGTTTCTTTTTCTCTGACTTTGTGTTCTTGCTGAACAGAATAGCAGACTTTGCTTTGTTGATCACTTGTCCTGAACAGACTTCATACAATTGGAGTATACTCTTCAAGTGCCTGCAATCCCCTTCATCCGCACGAATCAAAATTAGAGAGTCATCGGCGAACAACAGGTGAGAAATGCTTGGTGCACTATGGCAGATTTTTACTCCAGCGATTAGTCCATCTTCTTCCCCTTTCTTCAGCAGTGCAGAGAAAGCTTCAGCACATAATAAGAACAGGTAAGGAGATAAAGGATCCCCTTGCCGAAGTCCCCTATCTTGGATAAATTTCTCCGACAGATCACCATTTACTTTTACCCGATAAGTGACTGTCGTGACGCATTCCATTATAAGACCAATCCACTGCTCTTGAAACCCCAATCTCCGCATCATCTCTTCTAAGAATTTCCACTCCACTCTATCATAGGCCTTACTCATATCAAGCTTGATCGCTGCATATCCCACATTGCCTTCCCTTTTATTCAACAAATAATGAGTTAACTCATAGGCTATAAGAATATTATCAGAAATTAATCTCCCTGAAACGAATGCGCTTTGATTTGGGGTGATGATGTCCGGCAAAACTGCTCGTAATCTGTTTGCAAGTACTTTTGACACCACCTTATATACCACGTTACACAAACTAATGGGTCTCAGATCAGTAACCTTTGTTGGCCGTTCCACCTTTGGAATCAGGGAAATAATAGTATCGTTCCACCCTTCTATCATTCGGCCTCCCCTCAAGATTGTCAGTACTTCCCTTGTCAACTGTTCCCCAACGACATCCCAATATTCCTTGAAGAATAGTGCCGGCATTCCATCCGGCCCCAGAGCTTTGAAGTCTCCAATGGCTTGCAAGGCTGCTTTTATCTCCTCCGGCGTGAACTCGGCAGTGAGGAGGCGGTTCATGTCTTCTGTGACGATTGGTTGCACTGCAGTAAAGATTTGCTGCATGTGCCCCCCCCCCCCCCCCCTCATCAGTCGTACTTGACCTGAAAAGCTGAAAGAAATAGTTAGAGATAAACTCCTTCTTTTCCTCCTCCTCCGTCACCCATACTCCATCCTCCCTCTGCAAATCTCCTATTCGATTCCTCCTTCTCCTAACCGAGCACGCGTCAGTTACAAGTCAAACATTTGACTGCACCATATCCCAGCCCTCCTCTCCCCACCTACCCACCCTCACACACCACAAATTGAACCAACCAAAAAAAAATCATGTATATGTCATGTACTCATGGTGTTTGGGTTCTGGTACCTTCTTCCACAATGATTTTTATTCTATCTTTATTATGCATTTTCAATTCAACTATTCAAAATATTTTCCTCTAAAAAAATACAATCATAGAACTTTCTAATAAGTCCCCACATATTCATCCCTCAAAGAAAAAGTCCCAACATTCAAATTTACATATAAATTTCCTATAGCTCCATCTTTAAGGGTATGTTTGGTAGAGCTCATCCTCTTAATTTTCTTTGAGAAGTGATCCTATGATAAAAGTGATTTTCTGATAAGTGATTAATTTGATGGCTGAATGATTCTCCAAGATTCTCTAAGATAAACTATATGGGTAAAAAGTGATTTTGTAACACAAGTGAATTAAGAGATTTTTTTTTTTTTTTTTGCTCCATGCCTTCCTAGTTTTTTCAAATAATCATTCGGCACAGAATCCCTTTAACATATTATTTGTAACATATTCTATTGGATTTAGCTTGCAAGCTGCTTCAGGAGTTCTGCCAAACAAACCATAAATACAGATCAATATTGTACCTTTCTTTATAACTTTCAAATAGTAGATTTCAGAACGCTGACCTCTCCATCTATTCCGAAACTTTGTAAAACTATAACTTTTATGCAGATATTATTTATTTTTTGCAAATATAAGATTCGAACAATTATTAATATATTCACAAAATATGATGGGACCCACGTTGCCAACGCACCCTTTTTTTTAACTAATACTGTTTCACAAAAAAAATATGGGATGGAAATGTCACTTTCAAGGATTATCCCACTTCCCAAATATTTATGCTGCCGTATTTAGCATAAAATGATATTGTATTCAATTCAAACCATTTCGAATTTAACCAAGCTGATAGAAAAAGTTATCAAATTTTCGATTCAAAGTTATCAATATTAAGATGATATGGAATATATTTTCATGGTACGTCTATTTGGCTTCATATATATTTGGTTTTATAAATAGTGATACTCTTTTCTATGAATTTATTCAACTATAGATAGTCAAATAATTTGACTGAACACCGATACCGAAATACGCCCATTTTAGGACTATGATAATATCTCCAATTTGTCTAATAACAAAATGTGATATACTCAATTTGTCTAATAACAAAATGTGATATACTGAGTATATCCATATTTTGTTATTAGACAAATTGGAGATATTATCATAGTCCTAAAATGGGCGTATTTCGGTATCGGTGTTCAGTCAAATTATTTGAGGGAGGTGGTTAGGTTTTAGGGCACATGAAAATTCAAAGGCACATAATCAATAACTGAATGTAGGCACTTAGAGAGAAAAAGTTAACTAAGCAATTGTAACTTGTAAGAGCCTTTTAATTATGCATGCCTACAATGGATTATCTGGGCTACGACTTTCGTTTTTTCATGTGTTAATAGCTTGAGGCGCCAGGAAGGTAACGGATGCAAAATCCAGTGTTGCATGAACCCTCCGATCCACCATGTGCCAAAAAAGAAAAGGTATCAAGTGCCGGTCCAAACACGACCTCATTGTGCGTGGCCTTAATAGACAAATAATTTGTACATTAGGTTGTGCAGTGTGCTCTAAGGGCATCCGGTGGGCTAAATCGCCAGCACTTATTCTATTTTATATCATGTGGAATTGTGGATGAGACAGAAGACCAAGTACAAACTCGCTAGCTAGTGTTGAAGTGCTTTGCTCGCACAAAATCCAATAACTTTACTATTTCTGACACTCGCATGGACGAGAGAGAATAGTAGCTTGTATTTTTTTTTTTTAATTTTTATACTCCTTTGGCTTTCATGTCACTGGCAATTTCATTTTTGGCCATTAAAGACGCCGTCCTAATGCGGGACCAACGGGATCGAAGAACATGAGTCTGACAGTACGCAGCACTGCCTAACTTGGATGGAAGACAAGCTGTCGTGGAGAGGTAGAGAGTAGTCATGCAAAGACACTTCATTAAAAACTTATTCATCCTCTACCAGTGTATGATCGCAAGGACGAGTGGTTTCAGATACACTCTCCCAATTTTCGGTGCACGTAGAAGCGGAAAGAGAGGCAAAACCCTAACTCGAATAGACACATTATTCTTGGCATAATGGCCTTGGGATGTTTATATTGGAAGTCTAATAGGATCTCTTGTCGCAATCACCGTCTAAACTAATTTGTATTACAACTTATTTAAAGGCCAATCAAGAGCTAAAAATTGCAAAAGGAGATTGCACTCTCGCAAGGCCATGTACTAGACTTGGATCACACGTGTAGCGACAGCGAGCCCAAGCCCACGAGGCGTGAGTTTCCTTTGGTCCTCATCATACTAGACTTAGAGAAGTAGAAATTATTTTTATATTTAAATACGGTAACCTCCGCTTCATGAGGGACGTTCGGTTGATGATTTTTATGGATGGGCATCTTCAGCAGTTTGGTAAAAGCGTTTGGCATCTATAGAATTTTGGCAAAAGATGAAAAAATGGTCTCCAGCAGTTTGGCAAAAGCTCTTGGCATTCTTGTAAGCTTGGCAAATTCACCCCCTCCACGCGCACATATGCGCGTGCGCAAAGGCTTGGCAAATCATGTTGCTGAACTGTGCAGCTGCTCCTGGCCGTCGATCGCATATAAAAGTGACAGATATGACTAGGCAACTGTCCTGTACTAGTGCACAACGGCATGCCATGGTCATCGGCGGATCCTGTGCAAAACATTGTAGTAGTACTGGTATAGTAGTACTGGTATAGTGGTACTAGTGGTACAGTAGCACACAGCCTGTTGATGGCCATCATGCTGAACTGTAGCACACAGTTTGGTCGAATCCTGTTGCTCGATGGCACACATTGGTGCTGGCCGGCATGATGGGACAGAAGGTATGGTGCTTTCATTTTCACCGGCTTGGGACAAAGACGACACAGGTGATGTACAATGTCGATAAGACGATACACCACATCTCCCGATCAATTCGACTCCAGGAGGAAAAAAAAAAAAGGTTGGGTGGGACTCTTTTAAAATTTGCCAAAGTTCAAATGCCAAATTGTTGGAGAGATCCTCTTTTTTAACTCCTCATATTAGTTTGCGATTTGGCAAAACATAATATTTACCAACTAATTTTTAGAGAACTGCTGGAGACTGCTAATGTCGTTTAGTTGTGAGGAAAAAAAACACTATACCATAGCTGGATAATTTTAAGCGAACAGAAGGTTGGTGAGGCAAAGCCATATATTCCGGCACAGACCTAGTACACCATGATGGAGGTCTGTGAGGTCTCAATGAGTTGGAGATGAGAACTCAATGAACATGAATAGCCGTGCGACTGAAACAGCTTCTCCTTTTGGGCTGGCAGTTTGTTGCTACGATAGAAACTATGCCAAAAAAAAATAGAGACAACACCTATTGTTATTGGGCTGTAGCGCTGCAGAATGAGGAACCTTTGAAAATTGGGGCCATGTGACCCACCGGGACAGGCCTATGTATGGACTGTTTTCTGCCCGGGTTCTTTTTCTTTTTGGAAAAAGTTTATTTAACTCCCTAAACTATCAACTAGTGTCTAACTTACACCCTGAACTATGAAACCGTCTGTTTTACACCCTGAACTTCTCAAAACCGTTCAAATTACACCCTGAAGCGGTTTTGGACGGCGGTTTTGCTACAGTAACCGCGGGTTTGCTACAGTAACCACAGGTTTGCTACAGTAACGGCTGTTTTGACTTTTGACTTTTTCTATTTATTTCCGCTGAATCTTTTAAAAAATCATAATAAATTATAGAAAAATCATAAAATAAAAATCCAATTTTGTTGGACTCTACATGAGTAGATCTACACAATAAATATATAATATTGTATGCTTTAGTACAATGTTTTTGTTGTAGCTTTAAATTAATTAGAAAATCAAATTTTGTCTATAATTAATTAGAATAATTCATAGCTGCAGCTTCTGTGGTCCAATTGTGGTGAACGTTTTATGGTGGGCATATTATTATATGCTTGAACTCTAGTAAAAATTTCATACTCATTGGATCATATATAACTTGGTTATAGATTTATTTAGGTTTATGCTTATTAAATATAAACCCTAAACCAGAGGCTGCACGTGGACCGACCGCACCAGCGCCTCGCGCGCTGTGGACCTGTTTCACGTGAACCGGAGGAAGAAGGCTCCCAGGTGAACTCGGTTCACCATAAACCGGCCCTGTGGTCCATAGACCACTCAGCCATGGTCCACCATGGACCAGCCGCGGTACGATGCCGCCCAAATGGGCTCTGACCCGCCACGTGG
>JAKNSH010431869.1:0-10125 GCA_027790015.1 Cymbopogon flexuosus
CACATCAAAATGTCGGCAAATGCATGGAGTACTAAATATAGATGAAATTAAAAACTAATTGCACAGTTTTGTTGTACTTTGCGAGACGAACATTTTAAGCCTAGTTAGTCAAAATTTGGATAATTTTTACCAAATACAAACGAAATGCTACATGAATTCTGATACAGTGTTTCTGACTCCCAATTCACCAATCTAAACAAGGCCTAGGTCCTTGTTTAGTTTTTCAAATTCATCCCCCAAATTTACTATGTAAAAAGAAGATTCCCTATCACATCAAAATACCGGCAAATGTATGGAGTACTAAATGTAGATGAAATCAAAAACTAATTGCACAGTTTTGTTGTATTTTGCGAGACGAACATTTTAAGCCTAGTTAGTCAAAGTTTGGATAATTTTTACCAAATACAAACGAAATGCTACATGAATTCTGATACAGTGTTTCTGATGCCAATTCTGCTATCTAAACCAGGCCTAGAACCATTCATCACCTTTTTGTTTGCAATGTAGGTAACCGAAGAGGTTTAAGAAACCCTGTAAGGTAATGTAACACTTCAAATATTACACCTCAAAGCTCATGAATATGGATTAATAAGGATGATAGTGTAACCTATTTCAAGTCCTTTAGAAAAAAGTTGCAATAAAGAATTTTAAGAATATGTGACAATACGGTCAACAGAACTAAAATAAAATAGATCTTCTTGCATTGTTTAAAAAGTTAGCCATTCTAGCAACTGGATAATCATCATCATCATCATCTCTGTTTATTTGCAAAAGATTATGTAAAACAATAGGGTGCACCATTGGGAAGGAAATAGACCGTCTTAAGGTGTAACTGACAACAAACTTATAGATCATATGATTTGTGCATGTGTTCCCATCCATCTTTGCCCATGCGTTAAGCCAACCAAACAGTCCTAAACGCATGACGGCGGGAGTAGCGTGAGTACAACTGGCAAGGCCTGCCCATTGCCCCGTTAGTGTTGTGCGAGGCGCCGAGGCATTTTCATTGTGGAACGAAGCTGTTTCAACTTAAAAAAACCTGAAGCCTGAAAGAGAAATCTCGATTTCAGTTCCTCCCCTGTGTTCTTAAGTGTCCTTGTATCTTGTGTTGCACATAAAGAAAACGGCACATGTAAAAAATATTGCAGTTTTGACTTTAATACCGAGAAACTTACAAGAAACTGCACATGATACATGTGCATACAGAATATACACAAATAATCTAAGTTGTCTGACTTCATCGGATCCGGTTGCAATTCCACGCCAAAATCTGTCAACGTGCTCCGTGAATGGTGAACTGATCACATGAAAGCTACTGAGTAGTGCATATCAGGTGAGATTGAGATCACTCCTTTTAAGGACAAGGCACTAGTAGTACCTTCCATCTACAGTACAACTTGACCGTTTCATACATAACACCAAAATTTGGGCTCGCATATGTGTTGTGTTCAATCAATGGTTGCATTGGAAAACAGTGCGTGTGTTACATTATATATGTATTGATTGATCAGGTTTGTCTAGTCAAAACTCAATGGTATGAAAAGTCCGGCCAAGCCATTTGTTGTTGCTTCATTTGTGCAATTTATTGGAAATTGATGCCTTGAAGTATAGCTGTTGAAACACAAAAACCAACCCACTTCACAATGCCAAGTACACAACACAAAAGGTAAAATTGGCTATGGCTGAGCTCTGCAAGCAAACACAAAAGTCAAGAATGAACAAACGTGACTCCCCTGTTTTTCTGACTATCAAAAATAAAAAAGACAGCCGCTTTTGTTTTTATAAAGTTTTTGTTGGCCGTCAACACTGAAATGCACCTGCATTTTGTTAATTATAAGTCGTGATGTGATTATGCAAACATATAATATACTCCCTTGTCTACAAAAACATGTAATTTTTGCATCCCGTCTAGCCAAATAATGTAAACTTGACTAAAATTATATAAAAATACTAATACTCATAAAATAAAATAGGTATCATTAGATTATTTATCAAATATAGTTCCATAATAAATTTATTTAGAGACATAAATGCTAATATTATTTACTATAAGCTTGATCAAATATGACTTGACATAGGTAGATCCTTCTATAAAGAGCATGAGTTATTCTTTAGTAAATAAGTAAAGGAGCCAAAACTATTTTTGTCCAAAAGAGGAGCTGTAATTTATGGCTCATTTGAGGGGACACTTGAGGAGGCGTTACACCAGATAAGCCCTTAGAGCAAGTATTATGGTGGGCTGTAAGAAGACTAAATGCTGATGTGGAGGAGTGAAGGGAAGAAAGAGAAGGGAGGTGGGATGTAAACTTACCGTCTGCTGGGCACAAGAACCAAGATAATATGTGAGAGAGACAAGTTGACCATATGTTTATGGTAGAGGGCTAAACCATTGTATGAGTTGGCTGAGAGGTGGGCTGTAAAAATCTATACAGCCAACATAAGGCTGTATTGTAATACTTGCTCTAGGCACCTTAGTGCTTGATAAATTTGTACTTAGTGCTTGATAAATCTCTTACAATCCTCTCATTAGCTATCTCAACATGTATTATCTCAGCAATACATTATATAGCACAATATAATTAAAATTCGCTAGCACATACATGTAATTTTAATGTCCATAATAGCAAGACACATATTTTGTTGTCCACGTCAATATACCACGTAGTTCACTAAACCGCAATTCCCGCGGCTGCACAAAGGGATGTGCTTCTAGTATGATAATTCATGCCTAGAAGGAATAATACAGTTTGTGAAGGAAGATTACCTTTTGAGTTACTCCCTCCGTTCAAAAATCTCATTCATCTGAGCCTTTGGCGTAGTGACCAAGGAGCATTCAGTTTTGCATTTAATCATCTTGGGCTGAGCGCATACGAGGAGTCAACAACCAATGAACAGCAAAGAGACACTAAATACATGCAAGTGGCAGCCAATGAAAAACAAAGAGACAATAAATGTATACAAGTTCTAAGCTAATATAAATAAGATTTTTGAATAAGACATTTTTGCTTAGATGAAGGAGATTTTTGAATGGCTACTAAAGCAATTTTTATTAGTGACCATTTCAGGAAAAAAACTGAAACTCACATCCAACAAACAATCAGTAAACTTTTACACCATTTTTGACAGTTTACTTATAGCATTTGCCACCACTGAAGATGGAAAGTAGTAAGACCTTTCATCATTTTATTAAAAAAAAAAACGAGGAGAAGAAGATGCTAGAGAACGGGACTACGGAGTACTGTACTCCGTACTCCTAAATACGATACGATAGGGGTGCAGGCAGGTCACACAGTTCCCACATGGCCTGCTGAGTTTTGTGCCAGCCAGTTCCACGCTCGCGGCGCGGCATGTCCGTCAGACCGTGCCCGCGGACCGCGGTGGCGGCCGGGCGCGCAATTACACATGCGCTGGCGCGCTGCCGGCGATGCACGAGGGCGAGGGCAAACCACCAACGCACGTGGCACGGCAGATGATCATTGCAAGCACACCAGCTTCGTCCCTCTCTGGGAGGGATATGCTACATCGTGCCATCATGCATTTATGATCTGAAAGGAGTACATCATGCATTACCGAAACTGTAGTTTGACAGGCATGGATGATCTGAGATCTCTGATACTCTCTTCTCAGATCTTTACTGGTGTGTCTCTATGAAGGTTCAATTGCAATTAGTCCACCTAGGAGTGGTAGAGACAACGAAGCCGATGAAGTTTTATGGGAACTGAAAACCATGGGAATGAAAATCATGATTGGTGAGTTTGGTAGTGATTAAAGTGATTCTACTGAGACTTTGAAATGTTTCTCGCTGCCAAATGCACATTTTACAAAGAAGCAACTCTGGGCTAATTCTATCTACAATAAACTAAATGGCTAGAGCAAAAAAAAAAAAAAAAAAAAACCCGAAGCTCTTTTGATTCATTTCTTACACTGAATTATTTTCTGTATAGACTATGTTGTTTATCATAGATAAACATAGACTTCCCGTCACAAAACACTATTTTTAAAAAACTATAATCCCACAAAGAATCACAAGCCGGAATGGATTTTGCAGTTAAGCAAAGAAAAAAAAATCTTGTACAAATTCTAAATAAGTTTCCTATACCACAAGGGGTTCCATGAAAAAAAATCTAGGATTTTTCAGTGCATCCAAATTTGAATTTAAGATTCTTTTTTCTAACATAAATATCCTCTCAAGGTGAATCACACATTTGTGATTACACCAATTTAACCGATTCTATAAATCAATTGTGTAGTATTAAACCTATTTAAATTCAACTAGATTTGTAGAAAAATATGGATCAACATTTGTATATAACAAATATATATGTTCAAATAATATATAAAATCACATTACATGATTAATATAATAATAGTTATTATATAATCATAACTATTAATTACTTTTATATATTCAATCAAATTTTAGAATGGATGTCTCATAGCAAATGAGACTTATTATTTCTAGTAGGGATTGCTTCCCCATTAATCTTTGTACCACATGTTATGTATGCCTTCCGTTTCAAAAAAGATTACGCATCTTGTTTTTTAGGAGATCAATTTTTTTTTAAGTTTGGTCAAATATAAAAAAATGTTAATATTTATGATGGAATAAGTCAAATATTGATACCAATTTTGTCCATAGTACTGAACAAGTTGAAATCAGACATCTAATGACATTGTCTATTACAATGTACGAATATCTTACACGTGCAAGTAACAACATTAGGGCAGTTTTTTTTTTTTTTTTTTTTTTTTTGCATCACGCAGGTTTAGAAAAATTGTCCTGCTATTTTATGGTTTATATATTCTATTTGGCTTCTAAAAAGTGCTTCTGCTATAAAAAAAAGCAAAAACCCAACTAAACATGTACACATCAACTTGAACCTTAGCATTGTTTTTCGGTTTTTCCAAATGGATGAAAATAAAGAAATTGTTTTATAGTTGTTTCCAAAGAGAGAAAGAGAAATGGTAGATTTTGTAATTTTTTAATCAAATAACTTATAGCTTTTTCGCAACACTCAATTTAAATTAGTCTTCTCACAAGTTACAATTTGTAACGTCTTTTTCATAGCTGACAGTTTTACCAATCAAACCCTATATATATCAACTATTATGTTTGTCGAGCATGTGTGCCTTGCCTCGACTACCAAATTTAATTCGCCCCAAATTCAGGGTGTGAAAACTATAACAATGTTCCAAGAGTAAACATAAATGTCGTCCATAGTTCCAAAAGTGACTTTCCTGAAAATATATGTGCCTTCGAAACTCGAAAGGGACATGTCTCTTTATTCTTGAGTACCTATTCTTTTTTTTTTTTTTTGAAACGAAAGTACCTATTCTTTTTTGGAAGACACTCCTCCGCCAGCAGCACCAAGCAGTATAGTCCAGCAATGAGGGGCCCACACATTCCGCTAGCCCACTTGTCCAGCACTACTGCAGGTACTACTGTTTCCACTGGCAAAGCCGCATGGGGTCCACATGCACGTGAGAGGAGAAAGCCTACGGGTACTATTCTGGTGGATGTGCAACCGTACTCGCTTGCCACCGTCGATCTTTGTACGCGCAGAATTTCTTCTTTTTTGCGGAAGAAAACGCGCATAATTTTTTGCAAGCATTTGCATAAACTGTTGCATAAAGGTTTGTCGTTTCGCAATTAGCCCCGCGTTTCCAGAAAAAATTAGTACAGAACTTCTGTGATTTTATTTTGCTATCTAGTTAATCAAATACCCAAATGTTCCAACACTGAACATAGGAAACGTGGCACCGATACACAGTAGCGTCGCATCGGAGAATCGCAAAGTGGGAAATATTATATCATTGCTTTTTATTAAAACCACGTTTTATGGTTATCTTTTTTTTTAGCAAATATAGGGTTCGTTCGGCTGGCGCTATAGTGCTCTATGAGTCCAGCAACCACTGTGGCGGTGGCTTTCTAATACTCACATGGTACTATAGCTTAAGCTGCAGCGGAACAAGTCCGTAGTCAATAAAACACTTGGTCATGACCTCCACATGGGATTTACATAGTGTGGATTATCTTACATATGGATATAGCTCATAGGAATCACATACTTGCAATATATCCTTTGTTTTATCTCAAGGTAGAGTTTAAGACCACTACTTTTTATCCTTGTTTCCTAATTCATCTTCCATTGAATTCTCCTTAACCCGCAAAAGTCAATGAAGCTAGACGCTAATACGGCATACCAAACATTTCCAGACCACCTTCCATATTCTCAAACACCCCATCTTCTTCTCTAACACTTTCTCCATGAAACAAACCGACTAAACAATCCATATATAAAAACATCTATGCAAACTACATCAAATCTTTGAAATCATTCCAACAAATATAACTAAATATTGACCAAACATCATTAAATCTACAAACATAACCTAACCTACCTACCTAACTATACTAATAAAAACTATCTATATTAAAAACTTACTATACTAAAAACAACTATACTAAAAACTAAATAATCTAAATAATTATATTAATATTACTAAATCAAAAAAAAATTACAAACCCTAGTTAGCAAGCATTTCATTAAAATCACCATAGAAACAACAAATCAAGATAGGAAATACCTTTTCTACGAAGGGGGGGTCACCCCAACCCAGTCACCATGCGAAGAGGGCCACCAGTCGCCAGGGACGTTAGGTAGTAGGCGTCAGCAGCGAATAGACGGAGAAAGAGATACCGAGGGGAGGGAGGGGGTGCTGGGGAAAATTGGGGGTGACCCAACATCGAGGCGGAGACGGCTGCTCGTGAGGGCAAGAGCGAACGGTGGCAGGAGATGGTGACACCTAGTAGCGCCAACAAGACTGAACATGGGAGGACAAAGAGAAAGAGAGAGGGAGGTCGGTGTGCGTCTATGTATCCCCTCGGTCGCGCCAGGCAGGTTGGCGCGGCAGGGGCCACGCTCGAGTCGATGGCACGACAACGACCGCCACATAGTGGGTCAATGGGCGGCTAACCTTCCGCGGTGGCAGACTAGTTGAGCGGCTCATGGCGTAGTGTAGACACGTAAGGGATTGACGCGACCACATTAGTTAAATTTGAAAAATAAATTTGAATGATTTAAGTTTTAGAAATAGGTTTCAAATTAAGTTAAACTAGACAAATTCTCGGTGGAGAGTACTTCCTATCGTAATTTAATATTTTCATTCATTCGGGTGCCAGTTCAAATATGATCCTTTTGGGCTAAACTAGAATATGGAAATTTACGGAGGGGCGCTAGGTGAAATTTCCTCTGCAACGGCCCCCTTGTCTTCTCCGTTTGTTCATTTCGCGTGGCCTCCCTATTAAACCACGGAGCTGGGCGCCTCCCCGTGGCGCTCGCGGCGGCCGCATTAGTGCGCTGAGATCGAGAGACAACAGAGGGGGACGGCGGCGGCTTGCCGGCAAGCCTTCTCTCCCTCCGTCGCCTCCTCTCTACCCTTCTCTTGGAACCGTTTCTTCCTCCAGGTACGCCTGAAAACCTCCCTCGCGTCCTGACGGCTCGCCCGCGTTAGATTTGGATTATCTGCGCTTTCCAATCTGAACCGCGATTTTTGAGATCCATAAGTTCTTGGCTGAGATCCTGGCATTTGGGACTCTCTGACGGGAATCTCTGTTGTTTTCAGAATGGAGACGTCGGCGCCGCCCAATGCCGCCGCCGCGCCGCCGGCGCAGCCACGGAGGCGGCTGCCGGACTTCCAGCAGTCAGTGCGGCTCAAGTATGTGAAGCTGGGGTACCACTACCTCATCTCCCACGGGATGTACCTGCTGCTGTCGCCGCTGATGGCGCTCGTGGCCGTGCAGCTCTCCACCGTCTCCCCGCGCGACCTCGCCGACCTGTGGGAGCAGCTCCGCTTCAACCTCCTCTCCGTCGTCGCCTGCTCCACGCTGCTCGTCTTCCTCTCCACCGTTTACTTCCTCACCCGCCCGCGCCCCGTGTACCTGCTCGACTTCGCCTGCTACAAGCCGGAGCCGGAGCGCAAGTGCACGCGCCAGACCTTCATGCACTGCTCCAAGCTCACCGGATCCTTCACCGACGACAACCTCGAGTTCCAGCGCAAGATCCTCGAGCGCTCCGGCCTCGGCGAGGACACCTACCTGCCCCCCGCCGTGCTCCGGGTGCCCCCCAACCCGTGCATGGACGAAGCGCGCAAGGAGGCGCGCGCCGTCATGTTCGGCGCCATCGACCAGCTGCTCGAAAAGACCGGGGTCAGGCCCAAGGACATTGGCGTCCTGGTGGTCAACTGCAGCCTCTTCAACCCGACGCCGTCGCTGTCAGCCATGGTGGTGAACCATTACAAGCTGAGGGGGAACATCGTGAGCTACAACCTCGGCGGGATGGGCTGCAGCGCCGGGCTGCTGTCCATTGACCTCGCCAAGGATCTGTTGCAGGTGCACCCAAACTCCTACGCGCTGGTGATCAGCATGGAGAACATCACGCTGAATTGGTACTTTGGGAACAACCGGTCCATGCTTGTGTCGAATTGCCTGTTCCGGATGGGTGGCGCGGCCATCCTGCTCTCCAACAGGCGATCTGACAGGCGAAGGTCCAAGTATGAGCTGGTGCACACGGTGCGCACGCACAAGGGAGCCGACGACAAGTGCTTCGGCTGCGTGACCCAGGAGGAAGATGAGATTGGCAAGATTGGCGTGTCGCTGTCCAAGGACCTCATGGCGGTGGCCGGAGACGCGCTTAAGACCAACATCACCACGCTGGGGCCTTTGGTGCTCCCGTTATCAGAGCAGCTCCTCTTCATGGGCACATTGATTGCCAAGAAGGTGCTCAAGATGAAGATCAAGCCGTACATCCCCGACTTCAAGCTGGCATTTGAGCACTTTTGCATCCACGCAGGTGGCCGTGCTGTGCTGGATGAGCTGGAGAAGAACCTGGAGCTCACCGACTGGCACATGGAGCCATCGAGGATGACCCTGTACAGGTTTGGCAACACATCAAGCAGCTCACTCTGGTACGAGCTGGCATACACTGAGGCGAAAGGTAGGATCAGGAAGCGCGACAGGATCTGGCAGATCGCGTTTGGTTCTGGGTTCAAGTGCAACAGCGCCGTCTGGAAGGCGCTCCGGACCGTGAACCCGGCCAAGGAGAAGAACCCCTGGATGGATGAGATCGACAACTTCCCGGTGGATGTTCCGAAGATTTCAAAGGTTGGCAGCGCTTGAAGAACCCTGGTTCTTCATATTATTAGGTGGCAAGCAGAGTTGGGTGGTTGTCAGGGGCTGGGCAGAGTTGGGTGGTTGTCAGACAATTCCATTGTTTTCACCGTCAGTTCTTGTTTTTCAGTTGTAGCATTGGCATCTGTGAAGCAACTTGAAGTAGATGATTCGGTTAGGTAGAAAGGGTGTGATTTCTTCGCTAGGATTGTCTGAATGCCTGATATGTCCTATTTATTCAGATTGGGGGAATCAATTGATTTTCGGTTATTCTTCGCTGCCTGATTGAGATGTTTCAGTTGCAGGCCAACTGAACCTTGAATTCCCCTATTCAACTGATTGGTTCTGTTCTAACACCCTCCTGGATTACCACTGTTTCGGGTTGCAACTATAGTTTGTTCTCGGGAGGTTACTGAATGTGATGTGCCAGTTGTGTGTTGTGAACTTGTGAAATTGTGATTGCCCAGAGTGGCTTTCAGCTGCTGGTTCTGACGTGGATCTGAGCTTTGCTCGAATGATTCAGAAGCAAGAGCCTGTCAATTATGCATTCATACTTGTAATCAATATCCGACCTGCACATTATTGCGTGATAGCAGTTGTAGCCTGTCTGGTTGTCTCAGCATTGTTTTGAATTAAAATAGAGTTGACCACTTGATCTTGGTATCACTCGAATACTGGATTCATTGAAGAAAAACATTGAACAAGGTGTACACATATACTGTATTTATGTTTTCTACAAGTTTTTTTTAGTAATATACAAGAAATTTTGTTTTGCCAGCAAAGAAGATACAGGTCTTGTTCTCTTTGATGGAGAAAGTTAGAACGTTAGAATTCAAACTTCTGTAGCACTTTCGTTTGTATTTAATAAATACTCCCTCCGTCCCAAAATGTTTGTCACTCTCGCTTCCCGAGAAACAACTTTCAAAAATTATATATTTAAAAATATTAATATCTAC
>JAKNSH010432398.1:0-11758 GCA_027790015.1 Cymbopogon flexuosus
CCATGTCATGTCACATATGCAATTAAGCTCCTCCATTGCACATTCTCCTAAGGACTAATTTCCTGTGTATCTCATCATAACACATTAGTCCAACCTAAAGTTGTCACTCAATTATCAAAACCAACCAAGGGACCTTTCAACAACTTGGACCGCGCACTGCAGCGGAGGCTCCTCGAGTTCCTCGCCGCGCGGCCCGAGTGGCGCAGGACCGGCGGCCGGGACCACATCGTGCTCGCGCACCACCCCAACGGGGAACTGGCTCAGCGAGTGAAGGGCACGGTGGACATTTACTATGGCCGGTCCCACTGTCAGCACCAAAAACTAACAGAACGTGGACGGAAGGGCATGGAGGGCAAAACGAAGGTGATGTTGGTCACACAGGAGCAACCGATTTTTAGAGGGGCATGAGGGAACCCACCATCTTTCATAAGGGCACACAGGGAAAAGCCTCTCTCTTTTTTCACGTATGTACACAAATTGACATATATCCAATATGTTACATATATCTTTCCAGCATTTAGCTATGTAATGTATTAATATAGATGAAAAATAAGCATTAAATTTACATAAGTTCTGGCCGCTATGTCGAACATAAGTGCAAGGTAACAAAACATTTTGTCTCGTGAACAACACTTATATGAATGACACTTTAAAATTAGAACTCTTATGGTCAATTATCAAAATATGGATCATGGATATATGTTGAAGCATTTACATTGGCCACATGAAATCTACAGAATTAGATTTATAAATAAATTATAATTGAAGATACTTTTTGTAGCTTCTTGTTTCCAACTATTTTCACTAACGTATAGAAATTAACTCCAAAACTTTGTCTTAGAGACTGCAATCTGTAGTGTAAACTGTAAAAAAGGAACAATCTTTCGCGTGACCTGGGCGATGCCTTGCCCGGGCTGGCCAGCCACGTAGGCAAAAATCACTAGTCAGGCAAGACTGGGCCTGGGGTGAACGAAAGAACAAGTTTAAGGGGCTAGATGTGCATTTTGATAGTCCATGGACCTAATTGACACAGTCAAACAAGTCTATGTACCTGCCATGCATTTCACTCAAAAAGTAAAAAAAATAGAGTTGTGAGAGTACAAAACTCCATATTTCTTCAGACCGTTCTACGTCGAGTTTGTAGAGAGCAGAGTTTGTGGAGCAGTCACGACTACGCCCACATCACTGTTACTACATCGCAATGCAGAGTAGACCATGGTGATGCAGGTGTAGCTGCTGTCGTAGCTTTATGTGGGGCTCGCTACTGCCCCGTTACCCTCGCGATGTGGAGGGAGGTTACGGGGCGAGTGCTTACCACAGAATTAGGTGGGGCGGAGGTTTTTGCATGGGACGGAGGAGAAGGACGAAGAGACTGGCAAAATATATCAATTGAAAAGGAGAAAAACTCTCTGCTCTTACATCCACTGTTTCCCCCGGTATTTATAGGCGATACTACGGGGGTAGCGACGAAATTACAAAAGGGTTTTGCCTTTTTAGACCCAACTACTCCAGACGCGGTTAGGGTACGGCCGTTTTTTGGATCTGCTGCCCTCATTGCCCCACTCTCATCAGGGCTGACGTCACTTCGGGCCGGCACCACGGGACGAAGACCTTCGTCTTGAGCTTGCGGAGGTTCTGCGCCGCGGGGCGAAGACCTTCGTCTCGGACCCACGGAGGTTCCGCACCGGGGGGCGAAGACCTTCGTCTTGGATCCGCGGAGGTTCCGTACTGGATGCAGGGGCACTGGTGAAGCTGGGTCGGCGACCTGCAGGCAAGGTTGAGAGGCGACCTTCGACAACGAAGGTCATGCTGCCGCTCGGCACAGATTCTTCTGTCAGTTTATAAATTGTCTGGCGCCGGGGAGAAGTCGTCGGTTTCTGCCCGAGTGCCGGTGCACGAGGACAACACACGGAGCTGCGTCAGGGGTCGTCTGCGAGGGTAAACCCCCCCCCCCCGCGCGCGCGCACCCGGCCCACCCACACACACACACTTTAGTACTACTCCTACCTGATAGCCATTGATTGATGCCTGTGGCTGCAATATCAGGCTCAGACTCAGCTGCAGTTAAAACCAAGGGTACAGTCAGTCAGTCGTGTGTGTACGCCACCAAATCCCACAACCACAAGTATCAACAGCAACAGCGAGAATAGATTGGTGGAGCAAACATTTTGTTGCTGCATCTCTTGCTGTCAACAAATGCTAGCAAAAAAACTCAACATTTTGTTGCACAGAAACATGCAGCGGTTCTGAAGAGTAAAATGCACTGTAGGCCTATAAACTTGCACAGCTGTGTCAAATAGGTCCATCAACTAAAAAACCAGGTATCTGGCCCCTCAAACTTGTGAACCCGTTCACTCCAGGTCCAAATACAAAACCAGTCTTGTGTTGATGGTGGTTTTGCACATGTGGCAGTCCATATAGACAGTTTTGGTGATGTCAACGTCCAAGTCATCTCCTGTGCATAATAACTAGACTATACAAAACTTTTACACTAACCACACAAGACCATGGAGTGCCACATGTGCAAAACCACTAGCAAAACCGGGCTGGTTTTGTATTTGGACTTAGAGTAAACGGATTTGTAAGTTTAAGGGGATAAATACCTGGTTTTATAATTGATGGACCTATTTGACACAGCTATGTAAGTTTATGGACCTCCAGTGCATTTTACTAGGTTCTGAATAATGCGTTACCTTTTATCCCATTCATTCAGTACCTTCAACAGTGCCCGCCGTCACGCTGGGGTTCCAGACGACGGCCAACATCGTCAACGCGTACGACATATCTGCGTGGTGACCGTCTTCGCCATCGCCACGCACATGATGCCGGCGGCCGTGCTGGCGCGCCGCAACCTGCGGCACGGGTGCCCGATCGACGTCGGGCGGGTCCATCGATCCCGCCCGTGTTCCCGCGCTTGGTGGACAAGATCACCTCCGTGCACGCCGTCTTCGTCTTCGTGTCCATCAAGCACCTCCCGATCCCGCAGGTTGGCCGCGCCGGAGCGCTTCAGCCACCGCGTGTTCCGCTGCGTGGCGCGGCACGGGTACACGGACACGATGGAGAGGCACGCGGAGCTCGCCGCCTTCCTCCTGACGTTCGTCCAGGAGGAGGAGCAGGCCTTCGCCGCCACCAGCAGCGGTTCATCGGTGGCGGTAGCCGGTAGCGGTGTAGATGGAGGAGGAGCAGCGGTTCATCGACGCGGAGGCCACGGTGACGGCAGCGGCGCGGTCGCTGCTCAAACAGTGGTGTGGTGCAGCGTCTACGGCCTCCTACAGTCCTACGGGAGAAGCTCTGGGAGAGCCACAAGAAGGCCTCCGTCCATCCCCGAAGGAGCAAGGAGCTGAGGTCGGCATCACCTACGAGATGTGACTGACTATTCTCTGCTTCTTTTTTTTTTTAGAAAAAGGACTATTCTCTGCTTTCTACTAGTTCTATTCTATTCTACTGTCGCCCTTCCATTTTATCCACCGTAGCACCATAAAAGCACGGTTAATAATAAAGCCAAATGCTTAACTATAAGTAAAGTTGTACTCCTAATTGGCTATACAAATACAAAATTTCTATATTATTATAATTCCATTATCTTTCCAATTAATCCTCACATACATCTCTTTTAGAGCCCAGTAGTACCTACACATCTCTTTTGCTTGCATGAGAGCTAAACTTTTCTCTCTCTTTTCTCCTCCATACTCCCGCGGTCTCAATGAATATGCAACTATAGGAAATGTGTCAGTTAAGCTGTGTCAATTTTTACTAAATTTATAGTAAAATGTGTTAGCATTTATATCTCAAAATATTTTTTATAAAAACATATTTCATAACCGATCTAACGGTGCTTATTTTGTCTCATAAACATTGATATTTTTTCATATAAATTTAGTCAAAGTTTGCGATGGTTGATTCCTCGGGACGTGAGAATTGCATATTCATTGGGACGGAGAGAATATTATCACAAATACTGACTAGCCTGGTTATAAGCCCATTATTATACATGTTCTAACATAACATGTGTTTCTGTTAAATTGTACCTGCTCAGCTGCTCTAGCATAGTAATAATTCCACTAAATATAGAGAACGAAGCTAGATTAAATAGTTCTTGGTACACGTGGAATACTCATGTTGGCGCCGGATAAAACGGAACGGAGGGAGTTTTCCACCTTTTATGCTACCTGCTAGCTCCATTTTCCAACTTCCAAAAGCGTGCCTAGCAGTTGCACATGTATTTGCATGGGTAGTAACTCGTAATAGTTGTCTCTGTTGCAAATTGCCAAGACTCACCAGCTAGCTCCTCCTTGTGTCTAATGGCGTGCTTTTGGCAATTGGGGCGATTGTGTAAGCGCATGCGTAGTACCACTTGTCTCTGTTGCAAATTGCCAAGATCCATTCCATCTTTGAAACCAGCTGCCGCCGTTCAGAATGATGAATGGAGCACCAGCTGCCGCCATTCAGACGTTGAGTACTCAGAAATCATAATACGACCACTGAGAAAAAAAGTGTGGGGGCAACACAAAAAAATCACTGCTTACGTACACAAACATGGCATACACGGGTACACCGTACACGCAAGAGACATTTAGCCTGTCATGACGTCCTTCTCAGCTGTCCTTTCTCTTGGCTGTTAACATTCAGAAGAATGCACGAGGCCTCAGCTGAAACTGTAAATCCACAAGCTGCTGAACCAGGAGGATGCCACAGCATAGGGCAGTCCGGATAACGGCTTTGGCCTTTTGTTTGTACTGTATTTCATGGCACCGAACCCCCTTGGGCCTGCTTGGAACATAGGGTTAGAAAAAAGAGGAAAAGAAGAAAACAGAGGAAAGACGCATAAATGAGGTGTCAAAACAGAGGAACGATCTTTTCTAAAAAAAATAGAGGAACGAGAAAACATAGGTAAATGTAGAAATAGTCATTTGAAATATAGGAATTGAAGCACAGGAATGTGTGTTAAGATGGATATTCATTAGTGCTTAGAATAACCTGTCAAACATTCCATTTCAAATTAAATATATGAAAGCATGTACTAGGTCCTTAACCTGTTGGTGAGGACAGAAGGTGAGGCTAGAATCTTTCTATCCTATTCTTTTCATCCATTATCTGCTCATCTTCTTCGTACTCAAAGTGATGGGCGATGGCAGCAGGTTGTCCAAATTAGGATGGCGGCATTAAGCTCAATCAAGTAGCTTACAAGTTACAAGGTACCAAAGTTTGTTGCAGGCTTGCAGCTACCTCGGATCAAGCATGTGATTAAGCTCATCAAGCATGTTCCTTCATTCCAAACAGGCAAATTGTAGCCATTCCTTTGGATTGAGCTTTCCTGACAGCGTGGTAAATGCTGAGACGAGAGCAACACTCATATAGGAGTACAAAGGATTGAACTTTCCTGTACTTTTCCTTTACGTTTTCTTTGATCCAAACACAGCAGAGATGATAGAGCTGGCTCCTCGGTCGTAGGAAGAAACGCAGTCACGCACAGCTTGCTCTAGAGTGACTGATGGCCAGACCCAGTGCACTTCCTGATGATTCGTTATGCACAGTTCCAATTCCAAAGCATGTCAGACTACTATCAGGCAATGGGCTAATGGCGCGCACGGTGATGAGCACAGAAGCACCATCTACACTTTTTTTTGGGGGCAATAACAGCTCACTGGATCCCTGACAACTTAACATCTGAAAGCTAGAGGCCACGTTAATATCACCAGACATACAACTGCAGATTGATCAAGGTCATGCATAGAACTTGAAGGAAAGCATGTGCTATTCACCGAGACATATGGCCAGATGCCAAACCGGCGAACGGTCCATTTGACATACACTTTAGCCTCTTGCGGTAACACAGCTTGTGCATTGGCAGACATGGCATTGTAGAACCCTTCAAACCTCCAGGCCAGCTCCATGAAACTCCAAATACCAAAACAACAAGGGCATATCTCACAGTTGCACCGAAGAGAGGAGAGGAGGTTGATACCCTTACCAGGGCAAGGCCAGATAAATATATATAAAAACAACGGCCTACGTTTGTCTCTTCTCCCGGATCTCACCGTTGGCATGCATTGCATCCCTTCGTACCGACGAAGCCGTCTCTTGCCTGCTCGTCACACAGAGATTGCCTCAATTTTATTCCCCCTGTCTGATTGCAACATCATCTCAGACGTTATCAATGTACCACACCCCCTGATTGCCCCGGGGCCGTCTTGACGTTGACAAGCTAGTTTAATCCCCAGAGTGAAATATGACATGCATTCCTTCTCCAAAAAAAAAAAAATGACATGCATTACAGCTTCTCATGTCGATGATTGCAAAGCGTACAAATTTCTACACTCTGTACAGGATCAGCAGCAGCACAAATTACCGTCTGGGGTTCACACTTCACAGTATCGTAAATCTTTCTGTCGAAAGAGTGGCACACCAGGCAGGCATGCATGCATGACATAAGCACTCCCTCCATTCCTAATATAAAAGAATGTAATTCTGAAATTGTGTCATGTTTTAGTATATATCAAATTTAACCAATTAAAGAGAAAAAAAATGTTATAATATCAAATAAATATCATTATATTTATTATAAAATGTATTTTCATAATAAATTAATTTGGAGCCATAAATGTGAACAATATTTACTAGAAATTTGGTGAAACTTAAAACAGTTTAACTGCCACGCAAGCTATAACTGCATATTTTTTGGGACAGAGGTAGTATCTAACAGTAATGGGAGTGTGACGAAATGAGTATACAGTAGCTTAAGACCAGTTCTCTTCTTTTCCTGCTGTGGAGCTTTCGTTTCCTTTAGAAAACTTAAGGTTGAGGGTACTGACAATTCCTTTTTATTCGAAACAATAAACCATGGATTAAACAATATATAGCAGCGACAGCATTGCAGTCCCTTGATTCTGACTGAAAGTTAATCAACCGTTTTCCTATTGTCCAATTGCAGCCCCTTCGTTCCGTTGTGCATAAATCCACCGTCTCCCTTCACGTTGCTGGCACCCTCTCCAGCCAGTATTTGGACCTTCAGGGCAATGTCACACACGTCGGAAGAAGAAACCCTCAACAGCTTCCAGCAGCAGGAAAAGCTAGAAGCTTGCCCTGTTGTTGGGTCAAGCAAAGTTGACGCAGCCATGCCTGTGGCGAAAAAGAGACGCGGCCATCCAGGAACTCTAGGTATGTTGTTGCTTACTGAATTTATTAATTAAAAGAGAGACGATAAAAGTATAATGGAAGTAGATAGAGTTTTACGGAGACAAAACTCTTCTACACTGTTTTATGCAAAAGTTTTTAAAAGTTTCTCCCGCATGCTGTTGCATGCCTCAGTTTCCATTTGCATGCAGTGTTCCTGCGTTTCCTCGTGTACCAGGCTGCTCACTTGTTTCCACTTTCTAGTGCCCATGATTGCATTGCGTGCAAAGCTATGCTATACCCGACGGCTTTTTGGCTTGTTCATCTCTCTCGCTAACTGCACTAGCTCCCTCTCTCTCTTGCTCGACCATGGAAGAAATGGCATTAGCTCCCTCTCTCTCTTGCTCGACCATGGAAGAAATGGCATCGGCCATGGGCATGGGGTGCGAAGTGCCGGTGTCGGCCACACACTTACTTGTCTGCCATGCACTTCTCGATCTGGTGGAAACACTTAAGAGGAGTTTAATGGCCAAGGAGGGGCCATGGCCTGCATGCATATAGCTCCTCCAGTGGTCACCGCAGCCGGCCGGAGAGCGAGTGCATGCGTCACCGTTGATCGTGAGGAGAGTGGCGACGTCGTCCAGGCATATATAGGTAGTTCTTGGTTGAGATCAAATAATCCTAGCTGTGCCATGGATTAGAGAGGTGGGTTGAGGTGATTACATACCAGAGAGTTAAGCGTAAGACATACCAATTGGTTTTCGGCGCGTGGTGTTTTGTATGTAAAGCGCGGTGATTTTCTTTTTGCCACTGTAATTAATCAGCTTCAAAATTTCGGCGGCAATCTTGTATATAAACTCCGTTTTTTTCTTAACACAAAGATATGCATACTCATGCGTATTTGAAAAAAATTCGGCCGGCAAAAGAGAAACAACTGCGCGCGGGGAGTCTCGATCGGGATGGACAATTGGTCATGCGGGGAATCGCGTGCGGGCGTTGCGCTTGCGCGGAAAAGAGGCGCGGTAGAGGCGCCGCGCCGTCGCGTCGAAACCGAACCATTGGCAAGCACTGATTAATAATACGTTCTTGGTCTGCGTGAAAATTGTTTAGGCGACTGTGAAACTTACAAGGAGGGAGTAATACGTGAAATATATATTTACAGTTTTTAATTTTGTAGGGTAGGATAAATGAGGAAAGTTTTAGATGTAATTTTTTTTCTATATCGAATTGATGCATGCGTGTTCTACTGGATTAGAAATGCAAATGGAGGTGATAAAAAGATAACTAGATGTGTGCACTTCAACATGCATGTGAAAACCTAAATTTGGTTCATGATATCCCTTTGGCAGATCCTGATGTGGAAGTAGTGGCTTTGTCACCCAAGACACTCCTGGCAACAAACAGATACATATGTGAGGTCTGTCACAAAGGCTTCCAGAGAGACCAGAACCTCCAGCTCCATAGGAGGGGCCATAACCTACCATGGAAGCTGAAGCAGAGAAGCAGTACAGATGCTAAGAAGAAGGTGTATATCTGCCCTGAGGTCACCTGCCCTCATCATGATGGAAGCCGAGCATTGGGCGATCTCACAGGCATAAAAAAGCACTACTCTAGGAAACATGGGGAGAAGAAGTGGAAGTGTGACAGGTGTTCAAAGAAGTATGCTGTCCAGTCGGACTGGAAGGCACACACAAAGATATGTGGCACAAAGGAGTATCGATGTGACTGTGGAACAATATTTTCAAGGTATGTCTATGTTCATTGTTCACACTAATCCAGTCCGTTGAAACAAATAAGTTTACCAATTCCGGTAGATGCCAAACTAGCAACTGAAGCAATGCAGTGTTGAATTCCTTGACATCCTTGAGCATTGCTGGGAATATTATATACGAGTATTTATATCTCCCTATAAACTCTGAAAATTTACCTACAAATTCAATTTGTATATAATTGCAGAAAGGACAGCTTCATCACACATCGAGCCTTTTGTGATGCACTTGCTGAAGACAACTCCAGGGTTAACCATAGCCTTGCATCAATGGTGGGAAGTCTGCATGGTCACCAGCAGGATATATTTTCACATGGAGCCTTCCCTTCACCAACTGATGTCATGGCAAACTTGTCTACCAATGATCATAATTCAGACAGTCATCTGAAATCTCTGTCCCCTTATGCTCTGATTACAAGAAACACAACATTGTTCTCCAACCAGATATCGCCCAAGGATTCAGGCTTTCCACTTGATGGAAATGTGTCGAGCTATCCTTATATGCCCATGAATTCTCCATACATGTCTGCTACTGCACTGCTTCAGAAAGCTGCAGTGATGGGTGCGAAGACAAGCCAGGATCCTATATCACCATTGCTCCTAAAAAGTTTCCCAAGTAACGTGACAACTCCTAGTCCTAGAGATCACATGGAAATATCTCCTGGAAGCCAAGGAGACTCCCTCGGGAATTCTACAGCTAACAGTATTGGCATCAAGGCAGCTGAAGATGAGGGCTCTTACATGAGTGGTCGCGGTAACATTCTGATGAACACACCATGGGTGAATAATTACAGGCCTACCACAGTGCCTTTAATTGGACTAATGAATCATTCATTTGGCATGAGAGCAGAAAAGGAGAGCTCTAGCATATTTGCTGGGAGCCAAATGCAACACGGCAGACAGGAAAATATTTCAGGGGTAGGAGATGCAGGACTAACCCAGGACTTTCTAGGACTAGGAGGCAGTGGGAATTTGGAAATGAGTTCTGAGGGTTACAATGCAGATGTGACAACATTGAGCTATTCGGATGAGCAGCATAAGCCACAGGAACATATCTTCTCTTACCATCAGTCATCTCTTGACTCCACTGCACTGGAGAAACCCATTTGGGAATGACATTTTACTTACTCTGGTAGTCCAGATTCAACTAAGTTGTCCTTGGACTTGGAGCAGCAGTAGTCTTTAAGCTGGTATTAACATTTTACTTCTTCTGTCAGGCTAAATGGGGTTTACGAGAACATTTCTAGAGGGCAATTAGAAGGGACAACTCAATATCTCATCTGAGCAACTGGCCACAAGGACAACTTTAAGGAATTTATGTAGTATCATTCAAAATATACCAATAAATACTCATTCAAAATATATCAATAAATACTCTGCTTTCTGTTGGAAAAGGAAAGTACTAGAACATAGGGATGCTGATTTTACTTCTCATTTGATGTTTTCCTGTTATTATTGGAAAATGGAGTGACCCCCGGCTGATAAAAAGGATGCAAATTGTAGAACAATCCATTGGGGTGCGACCGATTTGTCGTACTCCTAATTTTATGCGGCTTTAGTCATATGAATGTGGTGTTTCTATGATTTTTTTTTTTTCCAGACAAGTGCCTTAATTTGGTAGGCACGCTCTAAATTTGGGCCCCGAAGTAATTTGACACCGTTTCTGCCTACTAATAGTTTGATGTCTCTCACATGATTCCATTTTGCAACCGTAAATGTACCAGTAATAGTAATCGATAAATCTGTATATATGTCGAATAGACTGCAAAAGATGCCAAATATATTCTAGGACTGAGAATACCCATATCGGATATATGCGCACATGCGACTAAATACTGATTCAACCATCTCCTTCTTCGTGCCATGTTTTACTTTTTCCACTCCGAGTTCGTCCCTTAATGTGTGTTTGGTTCCATGGATATTTATGGATGAGATACGGATATCCATAGATGAGCGTTGTTTAGTTAGATGAACAAACATAGCATGGATATATATTCTCATAAGATGAGTGTTGTTTGGGCCTCATATGACATAATGCAACCAAAGAAATCGTCTCATCCATTCAACCAAACCAGCTACATTAATAATCACACACACTCCGCCCCTACATCATGCTGAAAACTTTTTTTTTGATTTTGCCAGACTCGGCATTCTTGTATATATACAACTCTATTCTTCTAATACAAAAATATGCACACTCATGTGTATTCAGGTAAAAAAGAGAAAACTTTTGTTTTCTAGAACTCTTCTGACCGATCTCTTATCATTCCTACATACTACCCCTATACGATTTGGTTCCAGGTGGAAGCGAGGGCCTGGATGGAATGGAACCGTGGAAGCATAGGAGCAGGACCAGCAGCCCGAGGCGCGAGTCCCGGCAAGCAAGATTCCCGTCTCGGCGGACAAGTCGAGTCGACACTCGACAGCAGCAGGACAAGGCTGTGCGGTGTTTTCGAAGCGGTTGGAAAAGGGAGGGAGCCACCCGGGCAGACTGGTGACCATGAATCCATGGAAACGAATGAAAGCAAGGCTCGTCCACACCTTGCAGCCTGCAGCGGCTGCTTACGAAACACGATCAGATCTCCAGCGCGGCCATGCCTGTGACATGAACAATAATTGACCAGCAATTTCAATTGCAATTTGCAGCGTCTTCCGGTCCTGTACCATACCAAATCATTCTGAGCTAGCTGTTCCGCCGGGAGGGTATCAGAATCAATCATTTGCCGGTTAACATGCATTACCTGTTGTTGTCAAAAAAAAAAAAAAAAACATGCATTACCTGCGCTGCGCCTGTACCACCCACCAGGTTCCGTCCCTTTTCGATCAGCCACGGTCATGGCCACGAGCGACCACGACCGTTTGTTTGCTTAGAATAAG
>JAKNSH010432476.1:0-15154 GCA_027790015.1 Cymbopogon flexuosus
CAAACAAAGCATCACATGAAATATTGATTATTAATTATGTATGCAAATGCACTAATGATACTTATGATATGAAGGAAGGATATTTATGCATTGCTTAACACTAGGGTGTTACATACTCCCTCCGTCCCAAAAAGGACGACGTTATGGGAAGCGTGCCAGTGAAACTTTCTCAACTTTGACTAGCTTTGTAGAAAATATGTGCAACATTTATATCTTCAAATAAATTTGTTAAAAAACTAGACTTTAAGATCTTTCCAATGATACTAACTGCATAACATAAATATTTATATATTTTAATATATAATTACTGGCATTTTGAAAACGTGTCTTTCTCGGGAAGCGAGAATGACATCTATTTTGGGACGGAAGGAGTATTCCCCACTAGGGCCTTGATTAGTTCCCCAAATTCCTCTCCAAATTTTACTATGTAAAAAAAAAGATTCTCCATCACATTAAAATACCGGCGTATCTATAGAGTACTAAATGTAGATAAAATAAAAAAAACTAATTACACAGTTTTATTATACTTTGCAAGACGAACATTTTAAACCTAATTAATCAAAGTTTGAACAATTTTTACTAAATACAAACAAAATGCTACACAGATTCTGGTACAGAAATTCTGACTCCCAATTCTAGCAACTAAACAGGCCTAGACTCCGTGGAGACGGGATCGGGGACGGTGACGACTCGCCACCTCCTGGGCCCACGAGCCAGCGAGACGCTACCGCACCGTCACCGTCGCGCACCAAATTCCCACTTTCCCAGGTTCCGTTCAGGCTTGTGTTACTGTCGTTATCACCGTTTTAGTCACTGACTGGTGGGCCAAGATATATTCGGGCCCCGCTTGCTGTGTCACTGGAAGTATATCCTGTGTACTGTAACACACATCGCGCTCCCGTGTCGGCCCCACTTCGAATCGGCGAGCCCACGCCACGACATCGGCGCTTCCTTCCGGCACCTTCCCAAGTCACGAGGAAGGCGTCGCTCCGAACTCGCCGGCGATGGCGAGCTCCGGCGGAATCGCCGACCAGCTCTTCGTCTCCGTCAAGTTAGAGAGCCACCGCCTCGCGGAGCTCGACCTCGCCCCCTACCTCTTCGGCTCCCACCCTGTGGCTGGCTCGTGGGACCCCTGCAAGGCCGTAAGCTCCGGATCGCCTCTAGCCCGCGTGATGTGTGCGCGGGGCGGATTTTTGACTCGTTTCGTGTTTTTTTTTTTCCACGCAGCTGCCGCTGGAGCGGGCGGCCACCGCCGTGTGGGAGTTCAGCTGCGTCCTGCCGTCGCAGCACGGTAAGTCGGTTGATTTGATCCTGGAGTTTGATAACTTCGCAGGGCCGCAGAAGTCCTTGTTTTCTCATAGCGAGGTTTGGGATAGGACGAGCGCAATGCGTCTCTGCTATGCCATTGGGATGCACATGCGCTGATATTTCAGGAATTGGGCTATGATACTTTTAATTGGGAATGAATGAACTCTTGTGTGTGAGGGAAACAATGTAGTGTGTGAAGTTGTGCTTTAAAAATGAAAATTAGTGATTTGTCAATTGACCCTGAGGGTTTTTCCTTTTTGTATATGTTCAGTTGGATTTTGTTTGGGTTGTTAGCATTCTAAGTAGTTGTTTTTCGCTTTTATAGAATCGCTGGATTTCAAGTTTGTTTTGAAGCGAAAAGATGATAGTTCTCAGTACATTATTGAGGAGGGACCTAACCGACCACTGGGTTGCCAGAGCAATGAATCTGAAATGAGGACTGCGGTGTTTAAACTCAATGAAGGGAAGGAGGTACTTGAGTGCAAGGTTCAGGTTGAGACAGAAATGTTATCCCCATTTGACCTGGCGGCTAGTTGGAGGGCTCATCAGGAGTATTTTCAGCCTTCAAGGGTGCGAGGGACCCACGATGTCACTATCAACCATGGGTTAGAAGGCAGGGCCAAGGTCTGTTTCACTGTTTTCATTTTATATTTGGACGCGCATAGATCAGTGATACACATAGAAATCTAAGAGTTGCAAGATTAGTTATAAAAACAACTATTCGGCTAGTGACACTGGCCACAGTCTAAATGGTTCCCAAGCAATGGCCGACACTTAACAGTCTGCTACTTTCGAGAGTGCTGGTGTAGATGTAGACAACTTGGCACATTTTGCTACTTGGTTGTGGAACTTGATAATTCCTTGGGCCCTAGGGGAACACATGTACTTCAAGTGTTGTTTTTGTATTATTAATTGATATTGACATGATGAACTTACTGTAGATATGTGAGCAGGACTTTAAATATTTTAGCAAAAATATTGTAGAATTACTAAGCATATCACTAGAGAAGAGGATGGGTGTATACCCATCTTTTGGGAAAATGTCAAGATTTTTCATGGCCTGTTTTGTACTGTAACAAGGATTTGTGACAAATTGGGGATCTTTGCATAATGCATTAAAACTTGATGATGACTCTTTTACCTCAAGAAGAGTTGCAAGCATTTAAAATGTACTATACTAACTTGTCACCATTGAAAGTGAGAAGCCACAATATTTCGTAGGTACAGATAGAACCGACATTGCAAAATATGTCCAACCATAAAGGACTGAATTAAAGTAATTATTTTGGTCAAGAATAGTGTGGGCTCATGCATGCTTTTAAAGGAACACTCTTCCCACAAAGCTGTTGTCTATGTTTCTATATCAAAGTAAATGCTGCTACCTTTTCCATTCTGCCAATTTTCTCTTGTTCATTCAAACAGAATGGCTTCGCTTCTGGTTTGGAGCTTGATTTAGAGAAGTATGTAGTTCCAACACCAAACATGGGCTCAGGTGTTGTTTATGCAGCTAACTTGACTGAAAATCCACGCTCATTATTGCAAACTGGGAGCTCCTCAAACAATGATACCACAAAGGACATTTTACACAGCTCAACTAAAGGCGATTCATCCTTGAATCAATATGTTAACACTACGAAGGTATAACTTCAGTTTCATTGTTTGATTAATTCTTAGCTTAAAATCATGCAATTGTGGCAATTTAGGTGTTCCACTATAGAAAAGATAGTTGTACTATTCTGAAATATGTGAGAGTATTGGGACTGAGTTCATTCCGAAATAAAAAAAATTGGTTAAATTAATTTGACTGAGTTCATTAGCCAGAAGAACTAATCCCTTTACTTATTGGAATATAAGCCACATGGTATCAAATTTCTTCAAGTTTTGTAATACATATTGTTGGTGCAACACCAGACAATTGATGGATCTATCTCTCGACAAGATTTTGATCATTTAGATTTCTGTACCTTCTACCTTGAATATCCAATAGCTAGGATTTTCTGCCTGAAAGAGTTTTGACCTATACTTATGCACTTTGCTGTGATTTCTGTCTCTGGTAGGTCAGCATGGCATTTTCATCCTGTTTAGACAGAAGAAACACTGATTTTTGACCCTTTCTTGCCTTCTGTTGTATATAGCAGTTCTAAATGTAATTAATCTAGAGGTGCTATCTAATTTTTTGCTCAGAGTGCAATTGGAGGGCATGCTCCATCACTGGAAGAACAAAGGGCAATGTTTGTTGATAGAGGTGTTGGCTCACCAAACTTTGCAAGACCAACAAAGGAAACCTTTTCAATGAGCAACTTTAAGTTGGATTCTGAATCAAAGGTTGTACATTATTCACTTCAGGTCACTAGATTTAGTAAAACTTAATAATCATGGAATTATAGCAAGTATAATCTCTATATATATGCTATGTCACTAGCTATTTGTTACGTCCTAATAGGTAGTATTAAATTGTAAGTACCAAACGGAAACTTCACAACTGGTTAGGGTATCTTTGGTTCCAGGGAAGGAAGAATATACTAGAGAAGCATTTTATTTCTTGCCCATTGGGGAGTAGTGGGCAAGAGAAACAAATATGCCCTTGCTGTAAAATGCGTAGAGGTGGAGACCTAGTTATCTCGAATGTCGAACAACATTCAATGCATAGAAGCACGTTTTGTGTAGGGATGCAATTGCGTACCCAATGGATAATTTTGGGTTACTACCTCAGCTCATTTGCATCCCTATTTTTCTTTCTTTGAAATCCAGATTAGTTCAATTTGATAAGTTTTTTTTATCAACCCAATTACCCAGAAAGAAACAACTTGCATTCTTTACTTGTGCTTGAATGCTTCATTCTTTCAATAAAAGTTGCACAATGCTGAAGCTCATGAAGTTAAGTAGCTAGAATCAATCCTTGGCTTCTGCTTTAATTTGAACTCTCAAGCTCAAAGGGTCAAGAGATATCCAGGATACCTATTTCCATTCACCCTTTCTTTGATTCACTATTACATTCTGCCACATATATGTGGAAAGATTGATTTCTTGTCATCTTGTGATATTCGTTGTAACAGCACCTGAATCTGTTAATACTTGTTGCATCATTTTTTGTCACCTTAACTTCTGACAGAGTGACAGCTGACTACAGCAGGGTATGCCAGCAGCAGAAGGGGCTGTTGCAGCAGCTGCAGTAGCTGATCAGATGTATGGCCCAAAAGAGGACCGCAAGTTGGCCATCGTGTTGGTAATCTCTTGCACTTAGAATGTTCATTTTACCTTGCTAGCTATGACACAGTTATTGACTTATTGTAGATTACTTAAAACTTGAAGCTAATTGTCTTCCATTTCTGCGGAATTGTCATTTTCTGTATAATATATATAAAAGAGAATGATTTCGTAAGACTATAAGAATTTGTTGCAGCAGAAGTTTTTTCTCAACCAAAAATCCACGAAGAATAACTTGCTAAGTGATATATGAATGGTCTATTTTGAAATATGCAACCTCATCTGCCTAGTTTGCACATCATTTGTTCAATTGTTGTGATGTACTCATGTACATGAGTCCTGCACTGTCACTGTGTATCCAAAAAGCTTTTTTTCTTTAGGTATTGCACCGATAAAAGATGGGGCAGTTTCTTTGATAGACTCAGTTTGAAGAGTTCACTGCCATGCTATCATTTTTCACCATATTGCAAAAATAAAGCTGCAATTGATCCGAATCATGCTTCATCTAGCTCTGTTCCACAACGGTAAAACCGAATTTCATTACCATGGGCAACGAAATTACAAAGAGTTCAACGTTCGTAGCAAAAAAATAATAATAATAAAGACAGTTTGGCGGAGCCTCCACGCCCCAAAACTCTGCTCACCCAGGGAGCAACCAGAACAGCCTAACACCAGACTGAAAGAGAACCAAAGCTAAAACAGGCATTACATCGCAGCAGTCAGGTCACATAAGGGATCAGCTGATTCTCTTCTCGGTGGATTGCCGCGTTGTCTTGTTGATGAAAAGCCAGTGCCGTCTTCTTGACCACCTCGGCTCCTTGAATCATCTGCTCCTTCAGCCCGTCCTTCAGCAGACCTGCCCAGTATGTGAGGAAAGCGCAGATCAAACAAACAGCTTGATCTGCCAAGCCCTGCACCTAGAGGAATGGTATGAAACAGGAGAAGCCGCGAGGAGCTCGTGGAGTTGTGTGCCCTAGGCTGCAGGAATGGTATGAAACAGGAGAAGCCGCGAGGAGCTCGTGGAGTTGTGTGCCCTAGGCAGCCAAGTTATCGCACATGCTACAGGCAAGTGCCAGCTTGCCTTTCCTCTCACCTCTCTTTGGCTCCCTCCGCTTATCAGAGAACAGAGAAGGCGACGCTGACAGAGTGCTAGAGGAGAGGGAGGGGACCACATGCAGTGGTATTTAATTCAACCCCAAAAATGATGTTACTGCAGCAAAATGGTTTGGACTGAGTGCTATGAGGGCAAATTTTTCCTTTTTTTTAAAAAAAAAGTACAGCATGTCCTACAAAAATATGGTTTTTTTTATGTGCATGGTTCAGCTGTATACATTGCATATAAAAGATGGTATGCATATATTCAGATAGCTGTAACTATTCCTGTTGATTCATAGACATGCCTTACTTTCCTTCAGACAAGTATGCGTGCAGTTCTTTTTTAATCATGTGCTGATATTCTAGGTTGGGCTACCAGCTCGTGGTAAGACCTTTACAGCAGCTAAACTTACAAGATATCTCAGATGGTTAGGTCATGAAACAAAACACTTCAATGTTGGAAAGGTAATCATTTAGCTTAAGCTAATTTTGTAGAGAAAATTGCATGTGTATATGGTATCACTAATTATGTTGCTATTTTGTTTTCTAGTACCGCCGGCTCAAGCATGGAACTAATCAGGTACTTACAACTTTTGAACTCCTCGTACCGGTTCCTTTGGCATGAGTGGGGGAAGATGAGGAGGGGGTGGGGGGTGGGTAGCGGCACATCCATTACTATTCTCAGACTTTTGTTTAATTCTTGATGTTTTTATGAAATATATAGCTTGCAATTCCAGTTTCTTTTTGCTCTTATATAACCCTGTCCAAGAAGAATTTCCAATAGCATCTTGTTATTTTTAGCAGACTGCTGATTTCTTTCGTGGAGATAACAGGGAGGGTGTGGAGGCACGTAATGAGGTTAGTGAATTGCATCAGGCATGCCTTTATAGAAACATATATTATTTTCTTCTCTTTCTTCTTGTACGATCGACCACATGCTTTTTCAGGTGGCTGCATTAGCAATGGAAGATATGCTATCTTGGATGCAGGAAGGTGGTCAGGTAGGGCATTGATTTGGTAGCACCACGTTAGTGCTTTCCGATGATTTATTTCAGCTGGTCTGCAGGTTGGTATTTTCGATGCCACAAACAGCACAAGAGTACGGAGAAACATGCTGATGAAAATGGCTGCAGGAAAATGTAAGGTATGATTAATCATCGTGTGCATCTTGGGCATCCTTTGGTTGTTTGAATTTTTTGTCTCCTGCCAAGTGGCAATAGTATTTTTTTTATCTCGAATTGAACAGGAGTGCCGCGTGTCATTTCATTAAGAAAGTGCCAATAGTATCATTTAGCATCTGTCAGCCTTGATTCATGACTATTTTTTGTTCACATGTCACTTTTACAGCTGTCATGCATTCATGCCCATTGCATTTAGAAGTTATATGACATTTTCAAATCATTTATGGTGGGTACACTCCGTATATCAGAGTGAATGTTGTTCCTTTCCTTGTACACACCTTTGTTCTGACTTCTTGTGGTAGCCTACCCCCACCCTGCTCCCCTCCCTTCTAAAGTAGTAGATGTGCATACCTAGTGAACATGATCTAAATAGAGAAAGGGTGGCCTTCTAATAAGGTTCTCTTGTGTATTCATTCCTGAAGAGCTAAGAAATCTGCTTGGCAGTTTACAGTTGGCGAATAGTTTTATCATTATCTAGACTGGATCCATGTACTTGCACTCTCGAAAGGACCTTCCCTCGGTTACAAAGTGGAAACCTCTTTGAATGGTCTATGCATTTAGCGCCAATGGTGTGGAGATTAAAGCTCCTGGCCAGTTGCTTCTTAGTAATGCATGCATGTTGAAAGCCATTATTAGAAGCTACTGCATAAAAACTTATATCAACTAGACATTTTGTCTTATCTGGCTCAAAAAATAAACATTACTCCATCCTATCACTATATTGAAACATGTCATTATCTTCCATGCTAGGATCATGGGAGCTATCAGCATTCTCATTTAACACTAAAATATAATGAACTGAGAATACATTTACCATGCAAAGATTCGCCTTGCCAGCAAACTCAGCAAAACAGGAAGTACCATGAAAAAAAGCTAAAGGCAGGATAGCCATTTGCATCCCTCAAACTATCGGCTCAATTTCGTCCCTGAAAGTGGTTGTTTCAGTCCTCGAACTTTTCTTGTAGGCTCATTCTTGCTCCTCATCCTTATCATGCCTCATCAGCTCAAGCTCCATCGCGAGCGGAGGTGAATGGTCACTGTTGAGAGGACTGCAGGTCGTGTGGAGCTAGGGATGTTGGGATACGCACGGGTGACACAGCTGGGTCTAGTGACCGCAGGTGGCGCACATGGTCGATGCCACACATGGCGTGACCTACAACTGTGCACAATGGGGCAAGTGCATGGCAACAATGGTGTGGAGGGCTGCAGGTGGAGTGTTGTGGAGAAGGCCTCTGAGCTGCAACGCCTCCAGGATTTGCTTTAGCGTCTCAAGAACAGTAAACATGGTGTGCCACATAGGATGAGGAGTGTTGCTGGAGCTGATGAGACATGAGATGGAATTGGCATGTCATGTAGGATGAGGAGCAAGAATGAACCCAAAAGTAAAGTTTGAGGACTAACGTGGCCACTTGGATAGTTCGTGGAGAAATTGAGCCTAAACTTTAAAGGCTGAAACAACCACTTTGGTAGTGGTAGTTAGGGACAAAATTGAGCATCGAGGGATAGTTCAAGGACAAAAATGGCTATCCCGCCAAACCTATGTATTACATATTGAGAGAAAATTAGATCATCCAGAAAAGCCATTGCTGAGGTACTTTTTTTTTTTTTTTTTTGCTGCCACCTAACTGGAACAAATCTTTCTTCTGAGTGTTATATGGTAGTGTGGGGAGAGGTTGAAGAAAATGGTTAAGACCTGCATTCGGATAATTAGATTTGCTTGGGAAAGGGTGGGTGACTACAATCACGAGAGTGAAATTTGGAGCATTTGCCTCACTTATTGAAAAAATGTGTGAAGTTTTCCTCTTTTTTTTTCTTTTTCTTTTTTCAATGCAAACAGTTTAAACAAGTGAAGATTCAATGCGCTCCTTTGGAAGAACATTTAATTTGTTTTCTGACAACATTTATAAATCTCGTATAGTTGCACAAAACAGATTTTCTGATAAGATTTTTCATGAGGCGCGGCATATGTACATTATGGAAAACTATATTAAGCTCCTGTGCTCCTGTATGGCTTGGGGGTGTACTACTATTTCCCTTTAACATATTTGCCTTTGTTTTCTAGATCATCTTTTTGGAAACATTATGTAATGACCAAGATGTTCTTGAGAGAAATATACGATTGAAAGTTCAACAAAGTCCTGATTATGCAGAGCAGTAAGAAATAAATCATTTGCCTGCCTATTTGCATCCTGTTGGTGCACCATTTTATGCAATCATTGTCTTTTATGTTATAGAACTGATTTTGAAGCTGGTGTACAAGATTTCAAAGAGCGATTGGCCTATTATGAAAAGGTACGAAATTGCCAAATTATATAATATATAGGAACAGTTTTTTTGTCAAGAATATAGCATAGTTATATGTAAACATTTCGAATCCTTTTCAGGTCTATGAACCAGTGGAAGAAGGTTCTTACGTAAAAATGATTGACATGGTTAGTGGGAAGGGGGGCCAACTCAAGGTATGTATGAACAGTCAAGTGACACATGTAAAAGTAATACCGAAAGTTCTATTCCCTTGGATATTGCTACTTTATGATTGCTTAATTGTACAATCTTGAACTGTTTTGCGTATCATACAAATTCTAATATGTAGTAGAAGCATATGCACTGTTTTGAAATGTAAGAAAAAATTTACTTTCTGCATATATACTGCAGCCTTGCTTCTCTAGTGGCATATTCCTAATCTCATATCCTACTTTGGTTTTCATGCAGATTAATGACATAAGTGGTTACTTGCCTGGACGGATTGTTTTCTTCTTGGTACATACACAGAAAATCATACCCTTCTGCTGTGTGCACATTAAGACTACTGGATATCTTTTGCAGTTTGGTGTACCCTTGTAGGTCAAATCATAATTTGTGTTCTGTTTAGTGATTCAATGAAACAGCTATCTAATCTGCTGGGGTCTATCTGATTAGTTTTATGTTTATATGCAATTTTTACTCCGCTCTTTATCTTCACGATGTGGTAATTGAGTCGCAGTGAATCTTCATTGCATTTTTTTTTTCTCGCTTGAGCCTGGAGAAAACACACCACTGACAGATATAGGTCAAATCATGTTGAGTTTTTTCAACTGGGTTATGTATTGTTACAGGTTAACTGTCATCTGACGCCTCGTCCTATCTTGCTAACTAGACATGGTGAAAGTATGGATAATGTCAGGGGAAGAATCGGTGGAGACTCTTCTTTGAGGTCTTAAGTTTTTCTGTTTTGTATTTCTATCATTAGTATCTTTGATTTCTTTGTTCTACAGTTTGGTATTTACCTCTTTGCTGTCATCTTAATTTGGATGCCATTCTAAGGAAAAATCCTTAATAAGTTTCAAATGTTCGTGATCTTGCATGTCAATATGCACGACCAGTAAAATTGAAAGATGAGAAGATCAGGTCTGAGTAAAAGAAAAAAAAACATTTCTTGCTAATTTTTGCTCTATTTTTTTCCATAAATGCACAGAAGAGCTGCATGTCATTGCAGTAAGTAGGAAGGAAATCATGAACAAACAAACACCACCTCGCCTTTGTTTTTCCTCTTTTTGAGTTGAGTGTCTTATTATTTCTTATATTATCATTGATGAAATTAGTGATATATGTACTGTAAATTGGACTTGTGATAGACCGAGGTATAAGGCTTGGTGTAAAAACATAACGAACTTGTGAGCTCTTACCTTGAAAGGAGGGGAAAGAGAGGGAGTTACATGTATGGGGAAAGTAACTCCATTCGTTTTTCCTTATGCAATATTTGGGCAATCCATGCTAATTTTGCATTTTGCTTTTGACTTTCATGTGATGGAATAATTGGTATGCAGTGAGGCCGGTGAGCTTTATTCAAGGAAGCTTGCAAGCTTTGTGGAGAAGCGACTGAAGTCCGAGCGGACTGCCTCTGTAAGTATGCCATCTTCTTCTCTGTTCAGTGAAGGGAAAAAGAATTATTAAGTTTATTTGCAACAATGATTTCAGATATGGACTAGCACCCTCCAGAGAACAATATTAACAGCACATCCGATCATTGGTTTTCCAAAGGTTAGCTATCATAGGTGATAGAAAACAGTTTAGCAAGAGTGTCCTCTACTTATAGAAGTATTCCTAAACTAACTTGTTTCTCCTCGTGATAGATACAATGGCGTGCTCTTGACGAGATAAATGCTGGGGTCTGTGATGGGATGACATACGATGAAATAAAGAAAAGTAAACCTGAAGAATATGAGTATGTGAACTCACTGATATCATGGCATTTTATGTTAAAAATTCCTCTTCAACACTGAAATTTTGGTCAACGCTCCACTAGCTTGTAAATCTGATTGGAGAGCCTTGTTATTGCATAATTCTGTTTGCCTCATGTTATATACCTTCTCAGATCACGAAGAAAAGACAAGCTGAGGTATCGTTATCCAAGAGGAGAATCCTACCTTGACGTCATTCAAAGGTTGGTATGGCCTACTTGATACTATCGCATGCTTCTGTACATGATTCAGTTACTTAAATGTGTTGCCACTTAATCTATTATTGTCTGTCCAGGTTAGAACCTGTAATAATTGAGCTTGAACGACAGCGTGCTCCAGTTGTAGTCATAGCTCACCAGGTAAGAAGTACCAGCATTTTCATTCTTCTGTTCTTTGGTACTAAGCTATTGTAGATGCCTGAGAAGAATATTCTGTATAGGCTGTGTTAAGAGCACTTTATGCATATTTTGCGGACAAACCACTCGAGGAAGTCCCAAATATTGAGGTAAGGCATTTTGTGCTTGTAGTACTTTCTCCCGTCAGAAATATGTCCATCTAGGCTTGTCTTACATCTAACTTGTTTACCTGGCTATCAATATTCTAAAAAATTGTATAGTTAGACAACATAGTTTGGCATGGCTGAATTCATTATGGGAAGTATATTTATAATATATAAAGTCAAACTTAAACAAATTTGACTTAACACAGACATAGATGGACATATATTTCTGATCAGAGGCAGTAATTGATTATTTTACTGTGGCTAAAAATATGTTCCTGCAGATACCTCTACATACAATAATTGAGATACAAATGGGTGTTGCTGGTGTTCAAGAGAAACGGTACAAACTCATGGATGCAATCCATCCCACAGCGGGGTTGTAAGAAATATAATGCATGGAGCTCGCCTTCTAAAAGCAATGGTGGCACAAATAAATTTTGTGATGATAACGTATCACAACATTCAATCAGTTAGAAGCTATAGTTCGAAGTGGAATATTACCGCACTAGGTTTAGCTCATAGATGATTTGACATTTCACTTACAAATTTTGGCTGGTTATGTACTCTTCACAATTCATAAGTTCGGAGCATGTTTAATTCAGGTCTGAGTATTAAGCAAGTTTATTCAGGTCCTCAATACTTGTTGGGGCTCGTGCCAAAAACTTCTAGTAACGAACTAGTATCTTTCAAAAATATTTACATTTTGGTGTGCGTCTGCCTCCCCCTTAGTGAAATATAAGAGTTCCATGGGTCTCGTTTAGTGGGTTGATTTCTTGATCAATTGACATAAATGGGCCTGGAATTTTAAGATATGATTGGATATAATAATTGGACCAAATTCTGAAATTTCCCGGAGCAACCCCCTTCGTAGAAAGCACAGCACTCTCTAGGTTTCCAGTGCCTTTATAAGCTTACAGAGCTTATATAAAATTAGAATCTTAAGTTAGGTATCCTTGCATACAACTTTCCTCGTTTTTGTCTGCTAGTACATGCAAAGAATATATGAAAGGCACTACTAAATTCACTAAACACTACAGTGAATTTTGTAAATAGACCGTGCAATTACGTTCGTTCAGCTCTCGTCTTTTCTGTTGCTTTGCTTCCTGTAAGCTCTAAACTTTGTATTTCCGTTGGTTGCAATGGGAATGGGGGCTTGCCTTCCTGTCAAAAAAAAAAAATTACATTCGTTCTTGTTAGTTTTCAGTCACACAAATGTTGTTGTTAATCCTAAACTAATTGAATCTATTATATATTGATACAACATTTTTTTTGAGAAGTATATTGATACAACATTGTTAAAAAAGAATTTGACTGTTCGCTGATAGTCTAGAAATAAAAAGATTAATTAATGAAAAAAGGAAATAATATAGGCACTAGCTAGTGGCTACTCACAATTAGCATTGGTGGTTGCGACTCACAATTACCTGGCTGGTGGCCTGCTCATATGGTAATTGTGAGTTCACCCACAATTTTTTTTCCCTTTATAAATGAGCAGCCTACGCGGCCTGTGAGGCTGTGACCACGCTAGTATTCTCTGCTTGCAACCATTGACACCCGGCCTGCTCTGCTCGTTTAGCCAGCCTCCGTCCCGCTCAGTTTCGCTCGCACGACGAGATGCCCGGACGCAGCCACATGCCACCGCGGGAGAGTGCCACCGGCAACTGGAGCGACGGCGAGACGACGACCCTCATCGACACGTGGGGTCCCCTCCACCTGCGCCGCCGCCCGGGGGGCCTCTTCCTGGAGGACTGGCGCGCCGCGGCCCGAGCCGTGAACGCCCACCGCGCCGCCGCGGGGCGCCGCTTCAACCGCACCCGCGTCCAGTGCCAGACCCGCGTCCGCACCCTCAAGAAGCGGTACAAGGAGGAGCTCCCGAAGCAGCCGCCGTCGGAGTGGCGCCACCTCCCGCGGCTCCGCGCGTTCCTGTCCAGCCCCGACGACTCGCCTCCGGGATTTCCGGCGACCGTCGTGAAGCAGGAGGTGGAGGTGGAGGAGGAGGAGGAGGAGGATGTGGTGGTGGAGGAGGAGTTGGCCGGAGGCGGCATTGGGCTGGCGGCGAGCTGGACTGTTCCGAGGAGGCCGAGGAATGCGGCCGCAGGGACGGAGTTCTCCCCGGGGGCGGTGGTGGTGAAGCTTGCGGAGGTGTACGAGCGTGTGGAGCTGGCCAAGATCGCCGCCGAGAAGGTGAAGACCGAGACGGAGGAGGAGATGGAGGTGCAGAAGGCCATGTTCGACGCCGTGAAGATGGAGCAGTAGAAGCTGAGAACCGCGAAACCATGCTACCAAACAAGCTCCCTGCTCCCCTCCCCTGCCACTGAAGGGAAATGAAGCACCGTCCATGGTAGATGATGTGTACCGAAAAATAAGCTTAGAGTAGACCTTACTTTTACGTGCTGTGTTCTTAGAATTGTGCTAGCTTGAGTGCTTTACTTTAGTGTGAGTCGATAACAACATGTGTAATGAATTCAGGTGGGGAACGCCTCCCCCCCGGTGACATTCAAAAAAAAAAACATGTGTAATGTAGGAGTAATACTTACCAGGAGTGGCCTTCATGTTGCTAAGTAAAATTATGAATGACAGGATGAAAATTAAATGGTCAGATCGTTCATTGTACCAATACAATTTTAGTTCTCCAATTTTTTTTTGTACCGGCACCGCGCAGTCACTTGCTGTTGCTAGGCACTACACGCTGATGTCCAATCATTTTAGAAGATTCTCTAATTGTTTCCAGTTACCTTTGGGCATACCACAATTCTTCTTGGAGGAGGAATGGTTTCCTAGGTGACTGATCCGGCCATAATGCGTGAAGGCAGAGGAAAGAAACAGCGTTGCGCACTCAGCTGTTCAGCCGTAGTCCTCAGCTAGTCTCTTCCATGTTGCATGGCGCGTACAGCGCGGCGTTTTGCAGCCGGAGCACCGCAGACGCCTTGGGCTACCGTCGACTTGCCGCAGACGCGCGCCGGCCGCCACTCCGCTCCGCCCGTTGCGGCCAGATGTTGCCGCGGCGAAACAAGGCCGTGGCGCGGCGCCCACCCAGTCACCTACCCACTGGACGAAGCGACCAGCGTTTCAGTGGCCAAACCAAAGCACCAACGGAACGGAAGCCAAGCCAACCCAGCAGCCCGATCGAGCAAAAACCTCAGCGTGAGCGTGACGCCGTGACCGCACCCGAGCCCACTCACCCTGCACCGCACCGTGCGTCCGTGCCGTGCCGTGCCGTGGATGCACGCATCGATCATCCACCCACATATACACGCGTACGACGGAACCACGCACCTGTTACCGGTGGACGCGCGACGCGACGCGACCCGACCGATCAGCCGCAGCACAAACACCACACGGCCGCGCCCATCAGGACTCGCCTCGCCTCCCTCTCCTCGAACCAGGGGCCTCTCCCTCCGTCCCCCAGCGCTGGCGCGGATGTCGTCGTCGTCGTCGTCGCCGTCGCTGCGCCGCCGCCCGCCGCCACCGCCGCCGGCGTGGACGCCGGAGCCGTGGAGCGACGGGGAGACGTCGGCGCTGCTGGACGCGTGGGGCCCGCGCCACCTGCGTGCGCGCGGCGGCGCGCTCCGCCCGGCCGACTGGCGGGCCTGCGCCGACGCCGTCACCTCCCGCCGCGCCAAGGCCGGCCGGGCGCCGCG
>JAKNSH010432536.1:0-10440 GCA_027790015.1 Cymbopogon flexuosus
TAGTACGGTTACCAAACCTAAATCACTCACACCCTCTATGGTGTCTTGAGTGTTAAACGAAGATGGCCCTATGGTTTTATACTTTTGCCTTGAGCCCATCTTGTTTTCTCTTTCTCTTTTCCAAGTAAATCGAGCACTTGCTAGCCAAGCCATCCGATTGCACCACCTGGTGGCTGGTGCCCATGAGCCCATCTGATCCAACCAGGCAACCCCAAAGCGTTTCCAGCTGCATGCATGCGACCAAGAGGCCTCTTGTTTTGGAGCATAGTGTCTATAAATAAAAGCAACTTCGTCAAATTGTGAAACCATTCTCACTATTCTTCTATATCCTTTGCATAAGGGGATTGAGGCATAAAAGGAGAGCTCCAACCGATCCTATTTTCTTATATATTTTCTTATTAAGAAAACCAATCTGTAATTAAATTCCTAAAGAATGATGAATAGGTCCCACGGGTATGGGTGCGGGTATATAGTTGAACTCGACACGTAAAAGTCACAATATATAAAATTCATACTTGTGTCCACTTCACTAGAAAACCTGCTCCAACTCCTAAAATACGGCTCTCTGGTACCATGCATTATTATATTATACCAATATGTAAAAGAAAATCAATCCTATTCGTAGGGTTTATGCTCTCATTCATCTTCTATCACATCATATTTATTTTTTTTCGAAAGATCCGTTACCGGCTTTTATTGAAAAGAGAGTAGAATAGTCAAATTACAAACATAGGCACAAGATGCGCCACACACACTTTGTTTCTTGCTCACCTAAGCGAGGTCGAAACCAACCCTGATTTACATGAACTTAACTTACAGACACTACTTGTAGAACAACTTGGCCCTCCTGACCAGATGGCAATGCCGGTTGATGCCCCATCTGATGAGATTCTCCATCTTGATTTGGCAGCACTCGTTGAAGTCCCATGATAAGCCCACGCCCTTGCTTGCTCGTAGATGGACTCCATGATACCTGTATATGGTTGCATTTCTTTGTGAATACTCTGGCATTCCTCTCACGCCAAATCTCCCATAGTGTTAGCACGATCAGGGATCTCAGCCCCTCTTTCTTGGATGGTGTCGACGGCACGCTGGTCATGATATTGATGAACCAGCCCTTTACGTTATCAGTGACCGGCCACTCCGTCGGCTGAAAACAGGTTGCCTGCGCCCAGTGACGAACCCGCTGCCAGATTGTCTTGGCCACCGGACACTCCACAAATAAGTGAAATGTTGTTTCCAGATTACGCAAGCACAACTGGCAAAAGTATTCGTTCGGCCATTGTCTGACTTGCAACCTTGCCGCTGTCCATAGCCTATCTTGTAGCAATAGCCAGATGAAAAATTTGCATTTTGGAGGTGCCTTGGTCTTCAAGGTGAAACCAGCCGCATTGCAAACTTGTAAGTCTTTGAATTATAGGTCATAGGCAGATTTTGCTAAATATTCACCGGTCGAAGAATGAACCCAGACTATCATATCCTCCTGCACTGGAACAAGCATCATAAACTGCTGTCTAACTGACATGTTGACGTACTGCTCGATAATCTGTTGGTTCATGTTGTAATCAATATCCCTGATACAAGCATCATCAGCCATAGATGCAGCCACAGTTCTATTCTTCCGTTTGCTGTGCTTGAAAAGCTCAGCTCTGCAGGAACCTGACCGTCAAGCCATCTTGACTGCCAGAAGGAGGCCTTAGCCCCATTACCAATAATTACCTTGGTAGCCGCATTGAAAACTCTCATGTCATCGTCATCCATTTGTATCGGCATGTCAGTCCACGGGCAGTCCCGATCTTGCCAAGAGTACCATATCCACCTCAGTCGTAGAGATCTGCTGAAGGCTTCCACGTCCTTTATTCCCAACCCACCCTTTACTGTCACCTGCCTATAGGAAGCGTCTCCTTAGCTTGTCTTTCCTTGATGAACCTTTTTGGTGGTTAGATTGTTGAGATCAGATACACTGGCAGAGCTGTAAGCACTGACTTAACCAACTCTCTTCTTCCAGTCACGATCATTAACTTGCCTTGCCAGCCAGCCATTTTCCCTTTTGCGCGGTCCTGTATATACTGTAAGTGCACCATACGTGTCCTCCCAAGAGTTAATGGGAGACCCAGATATTGAACAGGGAAATTTACCCTGGCCCCTACGAAATCAGTGAGCAGTTCATCCATATCCAGTCCTGCACACCTGATCGATGCCACTGTACTCTTTGTCATATTGATGCGCAGCCCCGTGGCGTCTCCGAAAGCCGCCATGATATCCATGATGCATCTAATGTCTTCCTTTTTCGGGTTCGTGAAGATCACCGCGTCATCGGCATAAAGGGATGCTTGTCGTCCTTTGAGAGGAGACAACCTGCCCTCCTCCATAGCGATCTCAAAGATCCTATTCAGAACATCCATTGCAAGAATGAACAAGTATGGGGAAAGCGGGTCCCCCTGCCATAGTCCTCACCGGTGTTTAATCTTTGGACCCGCGGTGCCGTTCAGCATAACCTCAGAGGAGGTAGATCTAAACAGTGCCGCCAGCCACTCTGTCCATCTTGTATTGAAACCTCGGTGCACCAGCATCTCAAACAAGTACTCCCAAGAAACTGTATCAAAGGCCTTGCTAATGTCCAACTTGATTAGGCATGCAGGTGTTTTGGTGCGGTGATAGTGTCTTGCAAGTCCCTTGACATAAACAAAATTGTCCTGTATGCACTGCTTTTTAATAAAAGCACTTTGGCCTGGGGCAATCAACTTGTCAATGTAATTTGATAACCTGATGGCTAACACCTTTGTAAACAGCTTTGCAAAGGAATGGATTAGGCTGATGGGTCTGAAATCCCTCGGCTCAGAAGCTACCTCTGTCTTAGAAGCTACCTCTGTCTTTGGCAGAAGGACGCACCATTTACATGCTCCAGTGCTCCACTATATGATGTGCGTACATGCTGTGAAAAGCTTCCAGGAAATCAGACTTGATCATTTCCCAACAATTTTTGTAAAAATTGTTTGTAAAACCATCAGGCCCCCGGCGCCTTGTCATTTGGCAAACTCTTGACGGCAGCCTCCAACTCATCCATGGTGAACTGGCGGTCCAGTTCTAAGCCTGCTACCTCTTGCACGGTTGTCATGTTGAGGCGTTCCCAGTTGAAACTCCTTGATGGCTGCACTTTCGTACCCATAATACTGGAGAAATAGTCATGCAGGAGCGCCTCTTTATCTCCATGATCCCATATCAGAGTGCCCTCAGTTGTTTTCAGAGACGAAATATATTTCCTCCTCCTTCGACTACTCATTTTCAAGTGAAAAAACTTTGTGCAGGCATCACCTGCTTTTAGCCAGGTGTACCTTGATGCCTGCCTTCTTCTTGATCTTTAAACCGCCGCTAGACCAAGCACCCTTATCTTTAGATCCCTCCTTAGCGTAGCTTCATCAACAGAGAGGTGCCTCCCTTCCTGTGCTAGGTCCAGCCTAAAAATTACTTCATTTGCAATGTGCAGCTGAAGGCGCGCCTTGCTGAACAACGGTTTACTCCATTGCCTTAGTGCTCTAGCTGTTTCCACGAGTTTTCTCCGGACGACAGTGAGCGGTGAGCCATACTGCTGTTTGGACCAAGCCTGCTGTACATCATATTTATATTAGGAACTTTGTATACATATACATATGTTAAGAGAGGAAAGAAAGGTTTTCACATGTGGGTTCCACATCTAAAAGAAGTTAATTAGAATTTCTCAATCCGTTGCATCATACATATATCCTTCATCATAATATATAATTGACTTTTCACTTCTATACTAAATTTTAAATTTGAAGAGAAAGGAAAAAAGAAAACCCGATGGAGTTGCTCTACTCCACTAGAAGCTGATGGGGAATGGAGGAACTCTGGTACAAATCTATCGATCTATCCTTCCTTGGCGTCGAGGAAAAACCTTATTTGGCGGATGATTTCTTTGTCGGTCAATATTATGCAAATATATGATCTGGCAGCTATTTGACTTATTTAGGTTGTCTATGTCCTTTTCCTTTTGTAAAGATATAGTAAACTGCTATGGATCTTATGAGAAAACTTGAGGTGTTACTAAATATTGATTTCAATGAAACTTAAGGGCTCGTTTGGATCCCTTCATTTTGGAGGAATTGAAATCTACTCCCTCTATCCTGGAATATAGTACATCCTCATTTTGGGTGCGTCCCCAAATATAATGCATTTAGAAAACAACAAGATAATATTTCCTTTGATAAGAATAATATTTTGGAAACTAATTGAGTGTTTTCCATATTTTCTATAAGGAAACTTAGATTGCACCTTTTATTCAAGCGCAATAGGACCAGATTTTAACAAATTAGGAAGTTAAGTGAGGGGTACGTGCGTCTATTGCCCTCTCTCTTATTCCAAGACCGGTAATAATGCACTATATTCCAGGACGGAGGAGTACCTAATGATAAATTATGATAATGATGGGAGTCGTACATCCGACGCACGTCGGACGGGTATCATCGCCACTGGACCGCCTGCTCAACCGGCCAGTAACAAATTGACTCTGCCTATTCTTGTGTGCTCCGCCCGCAGCCCGTCCTTATCCTCTCCCATCCAGCCCGTCCTTATCCTCTCCCATCCAGCCCGTCCTTATCCTCTCTCACGACTCGGCGGCCATGGGGGCAACTCGAAAATCCACCCAACGAGTAGAGGAGGCGGCGCCCCTGCTTTCCACCGGCGGTCCTCCAACTTCATGGAGACGACGACGACCGACGCTCCACCTCCCCGTGCCCCAAGCCGACCTCCATGCGTGGCCCGGCTCCCATGGCCGTAGGAGACGCGAACCCGCGTTGCAGCTCAAATTCTTATTGTTGTATTAGATGTTTTTTTCGATATTGCAATAGTTTTTTCTGTTGGCATCATTTCTTTATGTTGCAGACAATATTCTTTTCATTTGTTGCATTAGCTTTTTCATTTCTTATTTTCATTTGTTGCATTAGATGTTCTTTGTTGTTGCAACAACTTTTTTCATTGTTGTAGTGGATGCTTTTCATTGTTCAAGCAGATTTTTTTTATGTTTGCAATTCGTGTTTTAGTTGTTGCACTAGCTTTTCTCATTTTTGTTGCGACAGTTTTTTACTTTTTGCATTGGATGTCGGCCAGAGCGAGCTGGGGGTGGGTGGGGCGGGGCTACGGGTGGAGGTGATGGGGACCTAGGGTCTAGCGACAGTGGGGCGGGGAGGACCCGTGGGCATGGGGTCTGACAACAGTGGGGCGGGGAGGACCCGTGCACATGGGGATGGGTTCTGTTTTTTTTTGTCAGGGGCCTTACGAACAGGTGGGAGGGCGTCCGAAGGGATTGAATCCCATCGGACGTCCTAGCGCTTATAGTGTCCAATAAATTAGGTTATTTAATTTAAAATTGAGATTCCCCAACTTTTCAAAGTTTACGAGTAAGCATATCTCAAATTCATAGGGTGGGAAATAATAGTTGGAAAAGATCAACATGATATATTTGCACTCTCCAACTTAGTCCATTCTATTTCAAGTATAGCCTAGCTCAAATATGTGTCTAAACTATAATAAATTCAATTCCAAAGATCCAAATAGGTCCTAAATATGTTAATCTAATTATTTGATTGATGAATAATATGGAATGCTGTGGATGTTCATCACGCCGGCTTGAAATCATGTGTGGTTAATGCAAAGTTATTTATATATAATTATATTAATTCATAGTGATGGATTATTGGTCAGTAAACTTATGACATATTATTAGTTGATATACATATTAGCATGATAGCATCCCACTATCATTTGATATAACCCGCTGGTGGTCGGTATAGTTTTATACTGATGCCACTTATAGCGATAGATGGCATCGGTTGGTAATGCGTTATAGCGACAGATCGATCAATAATCGTTATAACTGTTTATAGCGATATTTTTGAGTCGCGCTATAAATTAGTTGTGGTATATAGTAAATTGAGTTGTATATTAGACGTGACGTAAGTAAATTAAATATGTAAGTAAAGTTACCACGTGGGAAGTGTGGAGAGCAATTACACAATTATTTAAAAAATATGTAAGTAAAGTTGAGATTAGCTAGCTAGTTCAGAGTAGCTAAAAGAAGAATGTTTTCTTTCTTAAGAAAGCAGACGTCGAGGCCTAATCAACAACCGGTACTAGAATCCTGTAGGTGGACTGAAGTATCTCGGCAGGTGAGTTTTACGTAGTTTTTATTACTTTTTATTACTCACATAATACACTTTTATAGACACAAGAAAATGGGAGCGAACCAAACAAAGTCTTCCTCGTTCGTTCCGATGCCTTGTATCTATCCGGATTACCAATGCAAGGTGACAGGTAGTAAATACAATAATCGGAAAATATATATACAACGCAGGACGACGTGACACTGTGTGGCGATCGGACAAGACTACTGGTACTCCCTTCATCCGTTCCAACGAATATGTAATCGTGTAAAACGTGCTGGTCAAACTACAAAGGAGGTGAGAATTGCATGTTTTAAAATAAATTTATTATCCGGATTACCAATTAGTATTTATGTTTTAAAATAAATTTATTATGAAAATATATTTTGTAACTGATCTAGGCGATACTTATTTTGTGTCATAAATATTAGTATATTTTTTATATAATTTTAGTTAAAATTCATGATATTTGATTTCTCGGGATGTGATAATTGCATGTTTATTGGGACTGAGGGAGTACTTCGGTCTCTGTGCAAGGTGACGGAGAGAGGCAGCTCCCAGTTTTGCTTAAGAAGAAGAAGACCTTCTTACGTAGTCGGGAAAATCCTGCCCCACCCTCACAGGAGGAGTCGAATCTAGAACCCGTGAAGTGCCTGTGATGCCTCTAGCCAGTTGGGTGATTGATTAGACAAGTGGGCTACACTACTTGGTGATTATTAATAAGCTAAATGAGATAATTAGCTAAGCAGATCACCAGTAGTGATCCGGCAAATACAAAGACACGCACGCCTGCATCGACTCATCCCGCCGATTTTCAGTAGTGCCGAATCGTCTTGCGATGTCAGTAGGCCACGTACTTTCGCGAGATCAGAGCAGAAAGAGAGTTTTGGGTTCTGATTCACTGCATCGGCTCGTATTTGAGAGTCGATTCTTTGTGACTTCTGACGCGAAAGCTTTTGTTCTCCGGTGGGCATGAATCGAACATCAGATGCAAAACATGAATCGAACATCAGATGCAAAACATCGGGTTTAGAAAGGTCACCGGCAAGCACGCACTGGACGTTGGGGTTGGATGGGCCTCCTGGGCCTGAAAGTGCCCGCACGAGAGCAAAATGTTCGGAGATCAGAGAAATTCTATGATTTTTGAGCCTTTTATACGTACGCCGTTAAAAAAGTTCGTCTACTAGTTCAAGCCACCAAAAAGTTGAATCTATCACATACTCCCTCTGTCCGCAAATTATTGTCGTTCTAGTAGGTTGTTCGGTGCATGTATGGTGCCAGGAACTAGGACACTGCATGCGTCTAGGTGCATGTACGGGTGGGTGAACGTAGACGCCTGAATGAGCTGCTAGAACGACAATAATTTGCGGACAGAGGGAGTAGGTCAAGTTCTGAAAACTTCTCTCCTCCGAGCTACTCCGTCGGCTCTCCGTCCAATTTTCTCCGTTTGGCTGCTCTGACTTGTGGGCCTCACCAGCTAATATGACTGAAATGCCCTCGCCTCCTCCCAATCGTTATCCCTTCCCGGCGTGACTCATGGACCACACCAGCGAGTTCACTGTAGGCCTTTCTTCCTCTCGTTGGCCTTCCTGCGCGCGCGCGGAGGCGAAGTGCTGGCGGGGCGGAGCGCGGAGGCAGAGTGCGTGCGCGGCCGTTGCGGGACGGCACCGGTGAAGGTGCTTGGCGCGGTGGAGACGGCTCGGCACCTTCTGCTGCGCCGCCGCCGGCCTCCAGCTACGGCGCGCGCCAGGGAGCTGCGCGACGCGTCGCCGAGGTTGCCGCGCCTAGGAAGCACTACGGCCGGCGGGGCTCCGAACGACGGCTGTTCCGGCCGGGTCGCGTGGAGCCGTGGAGGCGGAGCTCGCGGCGGCCCAGCGGCGCGGTGTGGGAGCTCGCGGCGGCGGAGCGCGTGCGGAGTGCGTGCGGAGCTCGCGGCGCCGCCGCCGTTGCCTCGTTCCCCTTCCCCTCGTTGGTCTCGTCGGTGAGCTGCAGCATGCAGGAGGATTGGTGCACCGTTGCATCGAACTTGTGAAGGATTGGTAGGTTCAATCGTCAATTCGTCATCATTCATGCAAACCGGGGTTCGTCGCAGCTGCCTGCTCGCCGTGCCTCGCGGGTTGCCGCGAGTCTGCGGTGAAGCCGGGCAAGGCCGTCACGGGTGCGCTGGCGAAGAGCCGTCGCGGGCGTGGCCGGTGGTCCAACGTGCCGCCGGTGCAGTTGCCGCGGGACCGGACTCCTGGCCTTCTGGTCCAACTTTCCGTGTCTGCCCGCCCCCTATGGCAATCCCACAGCCACGGAACGTGGGCGCCATTGCCAGGCCAAGCTCCACCACTCACGCACACTGCATGAAGAGAAAGACACGCGCACTGACGCGGACCACGCCATGCTCACCGCTGGACAGACACTGGACAGTGGACACACCCAAAATAGAAAACATGCAACCAATTGGATTATCACAACGCTGGACAGGGCAGCGCGCTCCTAATCCTATCCTGTGTGCGCTTCTTCGCCCGCGTGGAAGCCGCTGCCTCCGTGTGCACGAGGAACAGAAGGGAAAAAGAGAGAAAGCTGGGGCGGCTGACAAACAGACCCCACATGAGGGTATTTAGGACTTTTTGCAACAGAGTTTGACACTTCAAGTAGAGAAATGGACGGAATGGTTTGGACGAGAAAAGTTTTCAGTACTTAGACACATGTGATAGATTCAACTTTCTGATGACTTACACGAGTATGCAGCTTTTTTAAAAAATTTAATCCTTTTTAAATCAATATTTTAAAAAAATCCCTGTTTGAAAAATAATTGCACGCCGTATCCCACCAAAGCACGCTGTCGCGCGACTAACTTTACACCGTGGCGGGGAGCGTTGACCGCGGCTGACGTGGAAAGTAATGGGTCCCACCCTGTCGCGCCAAATAGTTTGGCGCGACTAGTCTGTCGCGCCAAATAATTTGGCGCGACTTCTCGGTATAAATGCAGCCCGCAGGGCCACTCTCTCCCTCTCCTTTCTCTCCAGGTGCTGCGCCCAAGCATTCCAGTTTGTTCCCTTCTTTTTCCTCCCTTTTTCCTCTCTCATTTTGTCTCCATTGTCAACAATTTGTGTGGGGGGTTTTGGTGTATTGCTTGAAGTGTGAGAGGTAAGCTTTGCTGATCTATGGTTTGATTGGAAGATTATGGATAATTTTATGTCAATTGGTTATTTTTGGATTGTTGGTTGCAAGTTTGGATTTAGGGTTTGTGAAGCATGGATGCAAAATGTTTGTTGGTGTTGTTTTTATGGTACTCTTTATGAATCATTTTGTTGTAGGTTTTGGTGAAATGAAAGAGAGATGAGATTGTTCATGTGTTCTAGGGTTTGGTGTTATGAAACAAAAATAGATGGAAAATATAGTGTGGCTTGCATTGTTATTAAAGTTATATGCTTACTTCAATTGGTTTGTAGTTTATTTTTAGGGTGGCATGTGTACTAAGAGTGAACATGTTGGAATTAGTAGTCATTTGTTTTGTAAACTTGATTTCGGTTTAGGGTTGTTTAATTTACTTGTTTGTACCGAATTGTTTGTACCAATTTTTGTATGTTTGATTATATATTAGGTTTCATGGAGGTTGGCAACGACGATCCGTTCGTGCACCATCCGCCGGTCCACGATGAGCATGACGTACACCCTGAGGGTGAGGATCCACCAAACTGTCATTGTGGTTTGAAGGCATTTGTGAAGCAGTCAAGGTATCCACTGTCTTCTGGACGTGCTTTTTACTGCTGTCAACTTCGCCGTGGCCCCATCACCAATGGAGCTAATGTTGTAGAAGGATGCAACTGCTACCGTTAGATGGATGGTATGGACAAGTGGGATCGCCGCATCATGTACTTTCCTTACAACCCTTGGGAGAGTTGTCCGAAAAGTGAGTATGTTCCATGGAAGCCTCCGCCCCCCGAATCCTCCTGAGATGAACGCTCTTCAAAAGGAGCTGGAGGCAGCTTACTGTGAGCAGAATCCTCCCAAATGCCATTGTGGCGAGATTGCGAAACTCCAAACACCAAGCATGAGGGGAATGTTTGTTCCCTTCTTTTGTTGTGCTCACCTTGGTGCTGTAAGTGTTCCTTCGATTATTATTTCGTTTGATGTCTTTTGCGTTGATGACATTATAACAATTTGGTTGTAATCTTATCATGTGTAGGGTGGAATGCGTGCTTTGACTTCGATGAGTACAACTATGGACCCAAATCCCACTGGCCTTCAGAGTTGGAGATTCTAGCGTGGA
>JAKNSH010432569.1:0-10647 GCA_027790015.1 Cymbopogon flexuosus
GTCTTAGAGTAAATAATAGAGTAGAATAACAAAAATAGAAATGAAAACATAAATAGAAAATGCTAAACATATGAAAAAAAAATAATTGGAGAACTTAAATAAGAAAAGGAAATAACATAACATAACATAACATAACATAACAAGTTATTAAACATCACAAAATATATCAAAGAATTCACACGTATACTATGCGAACGTCATGTGTATCTTGAAAAAAAAAGGAGAGTAAAAGATAAAAGTCTTAGAGTAAATAATAGAGTAGAATAACAAAAATAGAAATGAAAACATAAATAGAAAATGCTAAACATATGAAAAAAAAATAATTGGAGAACTTAAATAAGAAAAGGAAATAAAAAATTAAAGCGATAAAATGATTAAAGCAAAAATGATTAGAGTAAAATAAAACTAAAAAGAAAACCAAAAAAGGAAAAAAATTCTACACGAAACATGAAAAGACAAAGAGAGAGAAAACATGAAAAAGAAAATGAGATAAATAATAATTAATTAGGTTAAAAGAAAAAATGAATAAAATAAAGATAAGAATAAAAATAAGAATATGAATCTAAGGCCAAATAATAAAAAAAATATGAATCACATATGCTAGATACCAAAATTGTCTACCAAGCTCATCCATGTTTTTAAATCCTTATCATCAGCAAATAACTAAGGATTATGAGTACTCCCTGTCCCAATGAATATGTAAGTCTCACATCATAAGAAGTCAACCATCACAAACTTAGACTAAAATTATATGAAAAATATTAACTCTTATGAGATAAAATAAGTACGGTTAGATTGGTTATGAAATATATTTTCATAAAATAATTATTTCGAGATATAAATGCTAATACATTTTGCAAAAAACTTGATCAAAGTTGGCACAGTATGATCAGCACACTACCCATAATTGCATGTTCGTTGGGACCGAGGGACTATGTTAGATTATTGCTTAGTAATTATAATGGTGAGATTAATTTTAATAAGTGTTAATATGTTGATTAGTGCATGTTTTGTATGATAATTAGGACAATAGTGGTGCTAATTAACATATTTTATCTATAATTAGTGATTGTCATGACAAAGTTAGTGTTAGTGCATATTTATTAGTATATGCTTATATTTAAATAATACAAATATAATATTCTCATCCCATCCATACTGGTGGCAGCTGGTATTGACCATGGCCCAACACGGACAGCCCGTGAAGGGCCCAAGGCAACAGATGGGGAAATCATCGATGAAGAGAATTCCAAACAATCTTCGTCTTTTTTCTTTCTTTTTTTTTTCTCCTTTTTGGAACTTCTCCCGTATCTATCCTCTCTTGATCTGCTAGCTCAAGATCTCCCTTCCCCTGAGATCGTAGTCTGATACTTGTATCTGAATCAAGTGATTTTGTGATATATTCGAGAAGGGTGTGCTACATCCTCAAACCAAACGCACCCTTAGTGAAGCCCCATTAGTTAGATTATCACATGATTCTAATGTTAAGCATGGCCACCAAAAGACATTCCAGTCGAAATATGGCAAAAACCAACGAATTTCTGCCCAAATGCATTAGCTTCATGCCAGCAAAGGTCTCACGGCCGGCATTCGGTACAACATTTCTTTACAAATTACGGTAGGATACCCATACCGTATCTTCAGATCTACTGATCCTATCATTAGAATTGATTTTGATTCAACGCCCATCTCACATCACTTGAAGCAAGGCCCTCGCTTCGACTTCCACCCGTGCGATTAGCACACGGTTCGTCCGTAGCAGATCGAAGCTATATAGAGATTCTTCGCCCATTTCTCCTACAAAAGGTTTTTGCGAGGTTAGCTTAGAATGGGTAACAGATGACAGGCAACGAAATCTGAAGCATTAGCACGGTGCAAGTAGATGTTTCACAAGACACACGGGGTCTCCATGGGCTGCAGGGATACCTTGACATGTGAGCTGGGGAAGGCAGAGGTCCGGAGGGTTTCTTGGGTCTCATCCATTGGCTTCCGCTTTGGCATGCTCAAGATGAAAGCAGCTTGGTCATTGGTGGCTGCTGTGGAAGTTATCCTGTAACCACTCTCCCATCGCCGATGGATGCCTTCACTAGGGTACAGGAAATCCAACTCTACAACCTGACAATAGTTAGAGAAAAATGGATTGGTAAATATTCAGGCCTCAATTGAAACAATTCAGAGGAATATGAGTTGGCAAGCACACAGCACAAATAATGCTGAATGGTTAAGCAATCATCCTAACCTGAGTAGAAAACCCTGAGTTCCTTGACATGACTACGCCCCAGCGATTTCCAGCAGTGGCCATCGATGTTACATGAAACCCTTCTTTCCACTTTTTATTGATCCACTTGTAAGGGAATGATTCGCTGACCTTGTACGATTGCTGAGTGTAAGGAGTTCCTGCAATAGTGAAAATAATATATTACCCCCCAAATCATACCATAGCAGGCCCTCATAATTAAAGAGCGATGCAACAGGGCTTAAAATGGAAATGGCAAAGGAACATTCAAGAGAATTTTATGCACTGCTAATGGGAAAATGGTGAGAAAACAGAAGGGTCAATGTGCAAGTGCGAGCAGAAACAAGAAAAAGTAAAACCAGACCTTTGGACATGACAACCAATGAACTCCCATTGGTTGCTCCAGCAATTGCTGTTATGTAGTAACTTTTCTCCCACTGCTCCATTATCCAGTCCTGCGTATAATGAGAAACAGAGTTAGATATAATTTGAAGCAGAGTTAGATATAATTAGAAACAGAGTTAGGATTCTCGCTAAATTAATATTAGGCATGGTGAAGCTTGATTCAGATAGTACTGTACCTTGTGGAGAAAAACTGGTGAGAGCTCATAAACTTGAGAACAGAAACCAGTTCCTGCGTCCATGATGAGTGCCCAAAGGTTTGCCGACGAAGCCACACTACTAATGTAAAGCCCATCATCATTGCCCTTTTCTATATGTTGACTGAGCCTCGAGTCAGCCACATTGTAATGGTACCTAAGAAACAAGCAACAGATGTTGACAACAAAGCTTAGCAACAATAGTTCACCGCATCTTAATGATCATGTTTACAAAGCTAGGTATTCCTAGAGAAACGCAGCAGTATAACCAAACTACCATGCCTTGTAGCATCTAATTAAATGATTGTAATTACCTCTGCTTCATGGGCCGCCTAGCATTATAAACTGAAATCCATTGAGCCGCTGGGCTCCCTAATCTAACCTTCTTTTTAGGTTGTTCATCTTCTTCTAGATTTGCAAGCAATCTTCCACGTTTCTGTCCAACCTATAGTACAGGAACAAATAAAGATAAGGCCAGAGGAATCTAATATATATGAAAGGAGGGAATAGTTAGTACAGACCTTGAGAGCCCCATCAATTCTGATTGGTCTCGAGGCGGGTGCTTCAATCAAACCATCAAAAAGAGAGATAAGCTTGGCATAATTTGGCTCTTCGTCAAATTTCATATTTGTGACAATCTCAAGAAACTGTTTGAATGGAGCTGGACAGAAACAACAAAGCATCTCTGGAGAAGTAGCCATTTTCTTCTTGCAAACAAGGAAGCTCTTGGTATCCCCCTACAAACATCATTACAGGCTGATGTGAACTCCAGAAGAATAACATAATGTTAAGTAACATGTGTATTAAAACCTACCTGATAGCCTTGCCAAGGCAATCTTCCTCTTATCAGGAAAATAAGGGTGTATGCCAGTGACTCTAAATCATCCCTCCTACTGCCGGTGCGCCCCAAATGAGCATGGACACTGGCATATCTAATTGTTCCCCTGCAAAAAGAAACAAGAGGATAGGTTAAGGAAGATCATTTATCAAATGAAACTGCTGTGATGAGAATATAACCAACCTAAAGATATCAGGCCGTTGATCATAATCAACATGATGACCATGACTCTCTCTCCACTTGGATGCTGTACAATTTGGGTACCACATATCAACAACAACAAAAAATAAGAAGGGGGTGCAAGTTGGAAAAATAAAACTAGGCAAACATATGAAGTTTCAAAGAAACGATGGTGATGGAATAGTAAATACTTGGATATTTGACAAATGCATACCTAAACCAAGATCTATAAGGTAAAGCTTCTTATCGTCAGGAGATCCAGGCTGACCAAGCAGAAAATTCTCTGGTTTCACATCACCATGCACAAACCTGGCAAACAGAGAATCTTAGTGTAAATCAACAGTAATACATACATCTAATGACATTCAGTTGAAGATAGCTAGTTTTAGCTCACCCTTTAGAATGGAGCTTCTCAAGAATCGATATGGCCTCTACAGCAATGCAAGCAGCCATATTTGCAGACATCCTGTTTGAGATTGTTGAATTGTTTAGTCTAGAGGCCAATAAATGAGTGACAAAAGATAACATAAAAAAAGAATGGAAGATACTTACGTCTGCCCCATTGAATTCCACACGTCCCAAAGGCTGGGACCAAGCATATCCATTACCTGAAAAAGAATAGCTAAATAAAAAATGTTGAGCTGCAAAGAACTAGAGTAATAATCAATGAACTCACAAGTATATAGTAGTCGCCCTGACGACCCTTGTAGTGGACCGATGGTATGCCATAGCAACCATTGAGAGTGCTAGCAAACAATGTCAATAGTCAGAAACAAATAGTCCCCACAAAAAAGCAAAGATGACGGGATGAGCAACATACTTATAAACCTGCCACTCATATGGGGGGCCATAATTGCATCCTTTACTGTTCCGATGCTCAAATTTCAGTGCGACCTGCAAAATATTTACCATTGATTGGATTTATGTAAGTAAAAAATGCATCAAATTCATAAAAGGTGCAAGTGACAAACCTCATATGCATCAGGACCCGTGCGAGCATTTCCACCAGAAACCCTTCGGCCAACATAGACCTGACCGAAACCGCCTTTACCTAACTTCCTGTCAGTTATGTACTCTGGAGAATTACCTACTTGAACCTGCAGAAATGAAATAAGATTAGATGACCCCAAAAACTCCTGGAAAAAAATAATTATGTCCAAGTTCAACATAAAACCATTGTACAGCTGAAGGGGCTCTATAGCTGAGTTGGTTAGGTGGCTTGAGTAGCACTCCTCGGGTCTTGGGTTCAACTCCCCGTGCTAACAAATTTTCATGCTGGGGGTTAAAAAAAATCCCCTTGTTTGTCCCACGCCAAAGCACAGGTACAAGGTCCAGCCCCGGTCGTGGTCATTCTCACATGGGCTATGGTGCCGCTGTGTATGGCTAGGGCAGGCATGAGAGTCTAAGGTCCAGCCCTGGTCATGGTCGTTCTCACATGGGCTATGATGCCGCTGTGTATGGCTGGGGCAGGTGTGAGAAGGTCTTCTTGTTTTCTTTTGATTGGGTGAGATGGTCTTCTTCATGCAATGCCAGGGAGCTATCTTACCCACACAGGTCAAGTTTTTTCACAAAAGCATTGTATAGCAGCCTTTTTCTAATTTTATGCAACAAAGCAAGGCAATAGGCTTTCAGTTATCATTTGAATGTACTACTGCAGCACAGGAATTTTAACAACAGTTCTACTTATACCAACTTCTAGACTACGAATAACAATACTAAAACTATGAATAACTAGTTATTCCCTTTTGACATATAGTCTGGATGCGGATGGGAATAGAAATGGCAAGCATGGTGCTATGGTTAGTAGGCATGTGATTGGCCCCTTCTGATGTTGAATGGACTCATCTTTTGGGACATTAAGGGTTTCATGCTAGGCAATCTACTGTGGATAGGACAACCAATTGGTGAACCCTTACGTCGGTCCATAACAAGTATGTTTTACAGGATTTGGAATGTTTCCTTTAACTAAATAATAGGTAACACAGCATGACAATAAATGTCACGCAATCACAAGGTCAACATTGACTTAAGGGCTCCCGTGCAAAGTGTCATGGGAAAACGACAAGATTTGTATCCCTTTTGGTGTTTAAAATAGCAGGCGACAACCCAACAAAAGCAAGTAAAAACCAGTGTGTTTATGCAATTAGGTGAGCTGCAAACAGATAAAATAAACTAGGAAATAAAGAAGGAAAATGGCAGTCCATGTGGAGAAAAAAATGCAAAAGAGCAAGTAATACCCTCTCTGGCACAGGTGTAGCTGTGGATTCATCTTCAGCCCCAACAATCTTTTCCGCACTTTCACCATCCATTTTCGGAACACCAACCTCGGCTACCTTCTTCAAAGGAAGGTTCTTGGGTGCAGCAGCAGCAGCAGCAACTTTTGGTCCCTTGACAGCTTTAGGAGCAACTGCCGGTCCCTTGACAGCTTTAGGGGGGTCTTCACAAGCTGGATCAGCTTCCAAGTCGGCAATCTGAACCCCCTTTCTTCTAGGCTTTGGTGCAGGAGGCGCTCCTCTCCCAGCAGCACCCTTTCTGCCCCTAGCAGCACGTGTAGGAGCACGCTTTGCTGCCCTCGGTGGAGCAGGTGACGCTGGTTTCGCAGGCTGCTCTCCTGGCTGCAGATCGTCGAGCTTCTTAGACCTCAGGCGCGCTTGACGAGTACTGCTCCGCAGCTCTGGCATCCTCTCCCCATAAAACACAGGTCAGCGTCCCAACCCTCCAAGCTCCTTCCAATCTCCACATGCAGACACAGTTATTACAATCATTCATCAATACAAAGAACAACATCAGATACCGCAAAGAACACACATCAACACCGCTCTATCAACCTCTCCATCTATGCATCTACCAACACATCCCCGAAAGAACAACCAAACTAAGATTGAGCGCGGCCAAGGCCGGCGAACAATAGCGGTAAAAGGAGGGGGAGGGAGAATCAGCGGAGCCGGATCCTCATCGCCATCAACAGACGGCCTGCTTCCCCACCACCACACCCTTTGCCGAGGAATCGAATGCGCCAATCCGGCACTAAAAAGGAAAAGGGAGGGGAGCATCCCACCATCCCCATCAACGGATGCACCTCGACGATTCCCACCCGACGAGTTAAAAATAAAAATCTCGGCTTTCCCCCACCAGATTACCGCCGGTCAGGGGAACAGATCGCCGGACACCGGCAACCAGCCCCAAATCCCGACCCGAAACCCAGCGAAACCCGCTCCTCTCACCCCACAAATCCACCGCCTGTGCGCGTCCCCGCGACACGCGCCGCGGCGGACGGACGTGTCGGGGGCCGCGCGCCTCATCGGATCGAGGTTCCCGGCGAATGGCCGGCCGATCGCGCGGGAACCGTGGCCCCGCGCACCACCCGACGACCCCGACCAAAAAAAAATTCAAAAAAAAAAAAGATGCGGCGGCAGGACGACGACGCTCGACGCTGCGGACACCGCATCGGCGGCGCAGGGAGCGGGGATGCTTACATCGGCGGCCGGCGGCGGGAGGAGGAGGCCGGATTCGTCGCCTCGTGCGCCGCGCGCGCGCGCGTGCGTGAGGGGGCGGCGGAGGTGGGGAGGAGGAGGACGAGGACGGAGGGCAGGCAGGCACGAATTGTTGTGGAGCTGCTCCTTCTCGGTTTTGGATTTGGAAACGCGGTGCGCCACCCTCGTGGGTGCATGGAGTGGAGTGAGACGGGGGCTGTGTGAGTATGACGGGTAGGCCCGGGTTGACAGTGGGTTGCCTCGCCTGACCGCTACCGGATAAGACGTGGAGAAAAGGACTCGACTTGGACTTGGGTCCTAAAATAAAATAAACGCCGAAACTACCGAAACCATGTTTTTTTGACCTGCCGGATTTTGGCCGTTCACACGTTTTCTCGTCAAGATTCAAATTTGTGAGAAAACGAGTAACGAGGAATCGTCGAGTGAGGAAGGAAGTCAATAGTGACCATTAGTTATTACGGACTAATGACAATAGGGTAGGAACCAATGCGATGAAAAACCTAAATCAAAATTCAAGCCGAAAATTCGAGTCAAACGTTTCTCCTTGTCAAGATTTTGTGCTCGCTTTTTAAGTTTTTAGTCTAACATGTATGAGGACATGACATGTTTCTTGTAGGAGCATAGATTAAAATCCTAGTGTCGTGCGTCAAATGTTTCTACGGCTCCAAATATGTAGAATGCAATGTCATTTTGAATTTCAACACCAAATTCTAACAGAGTTCTAATGCTAGCTACCTTCCAGGTTTAAACCCATGTTCCATGCATTGCGTATCTCTGATTTGGTCCTTGGCTGCTTATTCGACTCTTATGGCTTATTATCTTTCAAATGTCACATTTCAATATACAAATGCCACCTAGAGCCATATAGAAAATACGAAATTTGGCATGCATGGATGCTATTAGGCTTATTTGGCACATGGTTTATGTTTTTCAACCTCAAAATTGTAGCTATAAGAGGTTGTAGTTGCACAACGAAACATTCATGATTGTTTCCATTAGAGTTTTTCTCACCATGTATATGTTGCGGACTTGTAATAAAGTGCCTTCTTTAGTGACTCATAAAAAAATAGCTATCAAATGGAACCTCAAATGCCATTATTAGCCCTTATGACTAATCGGGGAATTCCCCTGGCAAACTTGGACGAATGAAGTTTAGTAGTAATGTCCTAGGCTTATAACAAACCGACAAGAGATCTATATAATTTGTTGCTAAAAAATATCTAAGTGATCAAAATGGTTGGGCTAATAGTTTAACAATAGCCCGAATCAGATTGTCTAGATAGTGAAAATCTATTAGCTTAGAGTACCTCCACCAAATCTCTTATATTGCATCTCCTATAAGTTGTTTTAAAAAGTAATATAACTATTGTAGTAGATTACCTAAGACTTGTCTCCTATATTTTTTAGGGATAGGAAAAGAGGGTTGTCTTATAAGAGATGAGATAGGAGATCTATCTCTTGCAGCATCTATATACATATCATAAAATACTACTTTTTAGATATAGAGTGGAGGCTCTCTCTATTGTACACACTTTGCGTCGAATAATCCAAATCTAATGTATGTTTGTTAGAGCTTCATAGAAGTGTTCCCATACTGATTGTAGTGGAACCTCTCCCAAACAAATATAAATTGACAAAGTAACTATTATATGGAAAATACATTTTTTATTATTCACTTCACATAATAGTTACTTTGTCAATTTATATTTTTATAATAGAGAATTAAAGAAAACTACTTAGTCACAAAGTTACTTTTCTCAGGTAATGACTTTAGTCACTTTTTTCTCATGTAATGACTTCCAACTAGTGTAAGGAAAATGGCACCTTGCATGAACTATTATGTGATTTTTATGTTTTGATGGACAACATGACCATTTGGACTAATGTCGCATGCTAGTACACAGGGTATAGTTCAAATAGATGCAAGGTTGGCTTGGACTTATAACAATGTGGAGATCAAATTGTAGGCTTAAGGACACAACACACAAGTTTGATTTGTGTTGGAAATATTAATACATTTTCCATAAGTTGATCAAATTTTGAAGCCATTTGTCTTAGGACAAACCTTTAAACACCTTACATGTTGAATATATGGATCAATTAATACTTTATAAGTAGAGCTGAGTGGTAAAGTTTCATTTGGTGGAAATTGCCCACCAATGTTCCAGTCCTTGACTTGGCTTGTGTTTCATCTGGTGCCAATTGCAAAACAGTATAATGAAAGCAATTTTTTTGAATGACACAATACAACGCAGACGCCCACAACACGCAAGCATACTCATTCCTATGACTACATATACATAAGTCCAACCCCTATGAGCACCTATAGAGGACTGAGCTGCCGACTGATCTAGATATTCCTAAAGTCACCACTGGTGCCTCGTCGTCGACGGAAACGTCGCTTACCACTTAAAACATAACGCCGACAAATCTTGGAATACGGAGCCCATAGTGAAAACAATATGCAAACAAGGGGCAAACCTCTACTCACAAAACCTTGAAGAGACTCCCATATTAACTTAAACAATGACAAAATTGCATTCAAAACCACTCTAAACCACGATAGGGAGATAATTTAAATGATTTTGAGAGTTCAGAGGTTATAGAGCAACTCCAGCGGGGCCCCTAAATTAGGACCTTAAAATTCTATTTGTAGGCTGAGCTAAAAAAAAGTAGGGGCTCAAATTGAGGCCCAACTCCAGTGGAATAGGGTTTGCCTGGATTTGGAGGGTTGAGATTATAATTTGAGGGGGCATGCAAAATAGGGTCAGGGTAGAGACTATTGGAGTTGAATTTTTCTCCAAAGCCCTAAAATTGAGGGTAGGGGCCCAAGTCTATACTAGGCCTCTATTCTAATTTTAAGGACTCAGACAAAAAAATCCATTTCAATGGGGCTCCTATTTTAGAAGGACTCCTAAATTTTAGATCCAGGACCCAGAAACAGGAGGACCCTATTTGAGGTAAGCATTGATAGGGTCTTGGGCTGGAGCTGGAAGTAAATTTGGGTCCCTATTTTTTTAGGCCAGCATGCAAATAGAAAAAATAGGGACCCAATTTACATACTTGGGCTGGAGTTGCTCAAAGATCTCTGATTTTAAAGCTAAGTAGGAAAAGGGGACTAGGGCAATAATTTAGGAGGTAGAAATACAATGGACTTTTCACCAATATAAAATAAAAATAGGAAATAAAAGCAAAAGATGAACAAAAGCCTATTTCCAACCAAAGCCCATCTGCTTATGCAGTAGGCAAGCCCAGCTCGCCCGGCCCACTTCTCCACCCATCCTCCGCCCCCCGTTCCAA